>PVHX01000427.1:0-242164 GCA_004024805.1 Geosciurus inauris | reverse complement strand
GCCTCCCAAAGTGCTGGCATTATAGGCGTGCACCACCAGGCCAGCTTGTACTTGCTCTTTATCTTAACAGCTCCTAGAACCCTTGTAATCTCCAAAGCAATGTTGAGAGTCTTCGGTATGTTAATGAGATGACTAGTGGCTGGCAGCCCTGTGTAGCTTCAGGATGGGGCTAGTTCTAGGAAAGACCAAGGCAAGATTAGTGGGTTAGTGGGATTTTCAGTCTCACCCACCAGCCTATTGATCGCCAGCATCTAATGATTTAATCAGTCATGACTGTGTAATGAAGCTTCCACAATAAGTCATAAGAACAGAGTTCAGAGGGCTTCTGGCTAGCTGAACACAGACAGGGTCCTGGAGGGTGGCCTGCTAAAGAAAGCCTGGAAGTTCAGAGCCCCAACCCACACGCCTGGTACTATAATATCTTTATCCTATTCTTTATAACACCCTCTATAACAAATTGGTAAATATAAGTAAGTGTGTTTCCTTGAGTTCTGTGAGCCACTGTGGCCAATGAGTTAAACCAGAGCAGGGCGTCATGGGCATGCTCATTTATAACTTGTTGATTAAAAACGCAGATAAAACAATCTGACAATTTCAATTGTTGTTGGAAGTGCAGGGCAGTCTTGCGGGACTGAAGCCTCAACCTGTGGGATCTGAGTCTATCTCAGGTAGATAGTGTTAGAATTGAGTTGACTTAAAGGACACTCAGCTGGTATCTGCTGCAGAATTTACTTCCTATTTGTCACGTGGGAACCCCCCTCCTCCACCCACCCACATATTTGGACACAGAAACATAATGAAATCCTGGAGAGTAGAGAATAGGAACACATAGTTTGGTTTTTCTTCTGTATCTATACACCATTCTATAGCAGCATGCTTTCCAATCTCCACAAAAATAGCATTGGCTAAGGACATTAATTAGGGAAACAGATAGAAACCCAAATATTTTACACCCAAGAAAGTCCCTGAGCACTCCCTCCCTCTTTGCTCTTTATTCCTTTCCTCTGACCACTCTCTAAATTTTGGGTTTCATTTGGGATGTATATCCGGTGGGTCCTTTTTTTTCCCCCTATCTTTCTAATTTTCCATGATTTTAAAGAACATCCATAATTAGTGATGTTCCTGAATATGTGTCTTCAGGAGGCAGCTCTTCCCTGGTAATCAGATCCATGTTCTCAGTTGCTGGCATTGTGACCAAAATGGCACTTGGTTTTTCTTCTCAAACCAGGCCTACATTTCTCTGTCTCAGCTTTTAGACTAAAACCTCAGGGACTGTATTTATTTATTTACTTACTTACTTACTTATTTATTTTGGTATTTTTGATACTGGGGATCGAACCCCAGGGGCACTTAACCACTGAGCCCCATCCCCAGCCCTTTTTTTTTTTAAATTTTTTTTTAATATTTTTTTTTAGTTGTAGATGGACACAATGTCTTTATTTTATTGCTTTGTATGTGGTGCTGAGGATCGAACCCAGGGCCTCATGCATGCGAGGCAAGCGCTGTACCGCTGAGCCACAATCCCAGCCCCCCAGCCCTTTTTTGTATTTTATTTAGAGACAGGGTTTCACTGAGTTACTTAGGGCCTTGCTAACTTGCTGAGGCTGGCTTTGAATCTTGATTCTTTTGCGTCAGCCTCCAGAGCCACTGGGATTACAGACATGCACCACCGCACCCAACCTAAAACTCAGGGATTCTTCTTGATTCCTCCTCACATCTCAAAATTAAGTGATCAGCAGATCCTATATGTTCTGCTCCAAAAGATGTCATATCACTCTTTTCTGTTCAACTAGCACCACCCGTTGGAACTGCTATCATTTCTCAATTGTTTTACTATAACACCTCCTAATTAGATTCCCTGAATCCAGTCTTAATCCTTCTAACTCATTATTCATACTGTATCAAGAATAAATATACATGCTTCATCATATCACTCTGTTGCTTAAGCATTTAATAATTTGCTATTGACCTTAAATCCTTACCATGATCTACAAGGATTAGATAATCCTCTAGGATGTAGGTTTCACAAAGGTAGTTATCTCTTCTGCTTGTCTATTTTATCTACAGTGTTTACCATATTTATCACAATGAAAGCATTTGATAAATATTTGTTGAAAAACAAAGAATGATGAATACTTATAATAATATGTGTGGTTTTAATGTCTATTCTCCTGACTAGAAGAGTAAACTCTGTGGCAACAGAAGTCATAAACTTTTTTGTTTGAACCCTTATATTTAACAGTTAGAAAAAGCAGCCATAATAATTACACAAGAGTTAGAAATATTGGACTGTCTGTATACATGGCAATGTGAATGTATCTAAAAATGGTGCTAGCTGTGTGCTGTGGTGCTGTAATTCCAGTGACTTAGCAGGTAGAGGAATGGAGGATGCAAAGTTTGAGGCTAGCCTCAGCAACCTAGTGAGACCCTCAGCAACTTAGCAAGATCCGGTCTCAAAATTTAAAAAAATAAAAAGGCCTAGGGATGAAGCTTAGTGGCAAAGCACTCCTGGGTTCAATCCCCAGTGCTCAAAAAATAAAATAAATAGTGCTGAAAGAAAATCAGATATATAGTATGAATAGTATGAAAGAAAATCAGATATATAGCACATGCCATTTACAAAAATAAAACAATATATGCATGAAGAACAGCAATACATATTTTGCAAAAACACAAACAAAAAGGTATACATTAAACATACCACAGTGGCTGATAATAGCAGAGAGGGGGTGGGCAGAGGAAATAAAATAGAAAAATAAAACAAAGAAGGAAATTGTTAAAAGAATGACGAATGATACTGCAGGTGAAATAAAACTCCAAATTTAGTAAGCATGAATTTTTAAGGAATAGGAAAACAGAACTGGAGGAGTTTATAAAAGTTATTTTGTTAGTAAGGGATTGCCTCCAAGGTTTGGAGAATAAAGATGGAAGCAGTGTTGCAATGGCCTGGTATTTTGTAAAAGAAAAAAGAAACTCTTAGCAGAGACAAATTAGAAAAATTTTCCACAAGCATCAAACATTCCAAATATGAGTGCAAACTTGTCTTCTATTTCTATAACAACAAAAACAAAAAAGTCCTTGAGGGGAGATTTACATTGTTCTTTGCTCTTGTGTGTACTATTTAAGAATGGTCAGTTGCAGAATTCTTAGAAAAGTGTTTTCCAGGTCTGATTTTGCTGATCTCCAGGAAAGCTCCAGGCATGCCCCCAAATTCTTTTTAACTCACTCACAAAGTTTATTTTTAACTCAGTTTAATTAGGACAAGTAAATATGTCATGCAGCACTTTTAAGAGAAAAATGGATTATCACATTATTTTAATGAGGCTAGGGGGGGAGTCTTGTTTTACAATCAAAACCCCAGGCTCCATACAACACATTTAAAAATTTTTAGGCCATTTAAAAATTTTCCAAGGTCATCATATGATACACTCATAGCTTAGCCTGAGCACACAGATCCTGCACTTTTTCTGTTTGAGAAACATAAGCTCGAGACTTCAATACCTGAAGTGCCTGACAGACCAAAGCAAAATTACAAACCTTAAACAGACCTTAATGAACCAAGAAAAGGAGAGAAGGGAACTTGCAATGAATCTCATTATCAATAAATTTCAGTGCTTGATTAAAGAAGGCCAGTCTCACTGTCATGGACACACACACACACACACATTGTGTAGCTTAAATTAGACAAATGTAATTCTAGAAACAGAACTGTAACTTTTCTTAGAAGTTTACTATTTGGGAACTGCAGCTGTGTTCCATAATTGATCATCAAACATTTATAAATTGGGGGGAATTAGATTTCCATGCCTCACCAATGCACTTCATATGTCAGTTGCAATCATAAACTTGACTTTAGCACCTGGATTACCATTCCTATGTTTCTTGATCACCTTAATAGTTCTATCTTCACTTACAAACAGAGGAAGGCCTAAGTGGGGATCAGGCTTCACTAACATAAAATAATCAACACATTTTGTAGTAAGGAATATAAACCAGGAGTCTTTTTACTTAGTTGCAATAACTAGTCTGTCATAGGTGCCTTAACTGAATAATTACCACCATTTCTCAAATAGTCCTTATGTTCTGTGTTCAGTTAGTCAAGATAGCCCAGGCCAGTGGTTTGCAAATGTGAGTGAATATCAGAATCCCGTGGGTTTTATCAAAGCACAGCTGCAGGGTCCTAACTACAGAATTTCTGAATCCACAGGTCAGGTCTGGAGTCTGAGCACTTGGTTTCTAGCCAGATCCCAGGTGAAGCTTGAGGTTGCTGACCCAGAGAACAGTCTGCTGTGCTCTGCTGGAGTAGGAACTAACCTCCAAAATCTCAGTACCTTAACACAATGATTCGCCTATTGCTTTTATGAAGCCTCACGGGAATAAGCAGCCCTTCTCTATCCTATGGCTCTGCTATCTGTATATGTGACTTCCAGGGTAGCTGCAGCCCAGCGAGAGAGAGATGAAAGAAGCAATGCATTTCATCCATCTATCTGGGACTTGAATCCCACAACTCCACATCCACTGATGAGACTCCTTCCCAGGAGCCCTGATGATGCCTGGAAAACTCTTCCTGCCCACTTCGTGATATATTACCCTATAAAATTTGTCAAATGTCTCTCACACACACACATATATAGAGAGAGAGGAGTATTTAGGACACATATATACATAAAGATGAGTATTATAAACACTCATTGATTGTGACAGCAGTTTTGCTGTACTCACAAAAACAAAACAGTGCATACCTGTGATCCCAGTGACTTGGGAAGCTGAAGCAGGAGGATTGCCAAGTCTGAGGCCTGCTTGGGCAACTTAGCGAGACGCTGCCTCAAAAAAAAAAAAAAAAAAAAAGATTAGGGATGTAGCTCAGTGGTAGAGAACTCCCACCCACAAAACAAAGCAAACAAATGAAAAACATTTGAAACAATTTAAATGTCTATAATTTGGGGAAACGATAAATAAAATGTGACCAACTGAAATGCTCAAATATCAACAATATGAAGCAAATGCAAACTGTACCTATATACATGAACATAGGTGGATTTTGAAAAAAATCCACTTTAACACTATATATCATAAGCAGAGGAAAAAAACCAAAAGTGTAAGTTGAAAAGTGTTTGGGGTATCCTTTACCATGCTAGAGTTTCCAGTGCTCCCCAGCCTTCTCTGAATATCTCTCCACAGCCACTACCCCATCCTTCCACCCTACCCCATTTACCTGGAGGACTCCTACCTAGTTCCTACCTCCTCTAAACAGCTTTGACCACTGACAACCCTTTCTCCCTCTCCCACTACCCAGGCCTGGGCAAGACTGTTTGGTTGACCTGTGTGTATTGCACTGTATCATTATAGTGGCTGTTTCATTTGTGAGATTCCTAAAAGCCAGGTCTGTGCCTTTCACTACTGAATCCGTAGCATTTAGCATACTATCTAGCACATGGGAGAATGAGGGAAGGAGACAGATTGCTTTAATTGATGGCACTGGGATTCATTTGAGGTAGCCAGAGTAGTGACATGGTTCACAGACAGCTGAAGAGAGTTACAGATTATCCTTTTATTTCTTTGAAGGATCATTAGTATTTTAGAGAAAATTGTTGTTTTTCAAGTGCAAAGAACCTCTAAAGGTAGTTAAATTAATACATCATTACGCTGGAAACAGAAATGTCAACAATGATTCAATTCACTAATTGGGTCTATATCTCTTTTAAGGTCTGTTTCTGGTACCAATTAAATTCTCAACTTTTAAAATTTCCTTTTTCTCTCTCCTTTCTTCATATGGGATCCATTTTTGCTTTACAAATCATGAGTTTAAATATTGGACCTAAATTTTTCTGGGGGTTAACTTTTCTTTATAGCTTTGATCACAAGATTGGCTTCTTAGTCAAGTAACTTAGTAATATTTGTCAAAGTATGCAATCCATGAATAGATGCTGAATTACTCATAATTGGCCTGTGGGCAGGACCTTTCATTTGAAGATATTAACTAAATGACAGTAACAACATAGTTTAAAACACATGAAGAGCATTTTCATATGGGTCTAATCAAAAGCCCTCTTGAAATATTGATTTTTTTAAACTGTTATCAATTTTTTAAAAAATATTTTTTGGTTGTTGATGGACCTTTGTTTTATTCATTTATTTATATGTGATGCTGAGAATAGAACCCAGGGCCTCACACATGCAAGGCAAGTGCTCTACCACTGAACCACAACTACAGCCTCAATTTTGTTTTATAGTGTTGGGGGTTGAACCCAGGGCCTTGTGCATGTGAGGTAAGCACTCTACCAACTGAGCTATATCCTCAGCCCCTGTTATCAATGCCCTTGTTCCATCACAGAAATTGGTCAAGTTCCATAATTCTACCATTACCGCTACTGCTGCTATTGGTACCACCATCACTACTCTCTACTACTCCACTACGACTTCTATGATAACTTTTAGTACTACTACTACAACACACACACACACAACATATGCAAATTTCACAAGCATCCAAATTATGATACAATAGGATCTGGTTTTAATAAGTATTGATTTGCTGATTTATTCTGTCATCCATTCAACAATGATTCATAGAGTGCCTACTTTTTCCTGGTAATCTTTTGGATATGAGAGATCCAGACCTGTGTGAGTAAAAGGAGGGAGTAAACCCTATGTGAAGGGTGGGGCTGGGTGTGTAATGTAAAGCAAAATCCCTGTCCTCATGTAGCTTACCTTCTTTTGGCAGGAGAGAGAAAAACAAGATGAGAAAGCACTGCCATTTCAGTAGTGGTAAATGTTATGAAGAAAAATGAAGCCAGCTAAGGGGGCTGGCAAGAAACCTAATACAGAAGTTGGGAGGGGAAGTATTGCTGCTGTCACACATTGACATATACCTGGTGCCTTAAAAAAGCACAAATTCATTATCATACTGTTCTGAAGTCAAAAGTTCAATATGGGTCCAACTCAGCTAACATCAGAACATTGGCAGAGCTGCCTTCCTCTTGGAGACTATGGAGGGAAGTACTTTCTTGCCTTTCCCAGCTTCTAGAAGTCACCTGCATGCTTTGGCTCCTTGTCCCTTTCTCTATATTCAAGGATCCTTGCAAGCATCCTCAATAATGTCATAAAGACCCTGTGATACATTGGACCTACCCATATAGGACAAAACCATCTTCCCATCTTATAATTTGTAACCACACCTGCAAAGCCTCTTTGACCACATAAGGTCTCAAGTTTGAGGAATTAGCATGTGGACATCCATCAGGATCATTATTCCGCTTCATGCAGAGTGGTCAGGGAAGACCTCTTCAGAAGTCTGACTTTAGGCAGATACAGCTGAGTGATCTGAGTGAGTTGGGGCTGGGTCTCTCTGAAGAACGAGCTTGTGCGAAAGCTTCTCTGCAGGGTAAGCTTGGCAAATACGTAAAATTACAAAATCCCAGTGTAACTGGTTGAGAGCAGACAGGGGAGTGGGAAAGGGAAGACTCAGACTCAGAGGTTCTAGAGAAAAGCTGAGCTGAATTTCCCAGAAAACAATTTGGGATTCCTTTTTGAGGGGAATAGGAAGCTTCCTGTAGCGTTCTTAGAGGAGGCAGGTACAATCTCATGTATTTGCAAGAATTAATGAAATTGTACAAAATCTCTTCTTAGCAGAAGCTTTAGGAGTGAATACAAATGCTTCCCAGACTATTTGCTGAGTCCGTTAATGAAGGGATTGATGTGTTCTAAGCCAGACAAGGAAAAGAGTGTGAGGCTGGGGCTGGGGTTGTGGCGCAGTGGTAGCGTGCTCGCCTAGCATGCGTGAGGCACTGGGTTCGAGCCTCAGCACCACATAAAAAAAAATAAAATAAAGATATTCTGTCCGCCTACAACTAAAAAATAAAAAATATTTAAAAAAAAAAAAAGAGTGTGAGGCTATGTGAGTTTGCCTCCCTGATCTGAGGGAGTAAACCGTGTGTGAAGGGTGGGGCTGGGCGTGTAAGGTGGAAGGAGGGTAGGGGATGAAGCCTTATTAATAGATGGTACAAGACTTGAGATGATCTTGGATCTTTTTCTTTCTTTCTTGTCTCAACATAGATAAAGGAAAAAAAGATGTCTAAGTGTTGGGAATATAAGCTTTCTAGCTGAGGCCTGAAAATGTGTGTGGTTCATAAAATAGTTTGTTAGGTAGAATTATTCTTAATTTAATTAAAAACCACTGTCATCCTGATCTATTCCCTAACATGTTAAGGAAATTTAACAATCCAAAACTATTTTTGTAATATTACTTGTAATGAAATACTTTGTAATGTAATTATACCTGCAAATCAAACCGGTCTGGTATGATTTTCCTGCCATTCAACCATATTGGCTCCTATTTCATCCTCCCTACTTACACTGTTCAAAGATTTTTGTATTTAATATTTCCAAGATTTGGCTGGCATTAAAATAAACCAGACAAGTCTAGTACTGTAAGCACAAGTTTTTCCTCTTTAATTATAAAGGATTTCAGGAAAATGACATATTTGTAGTGCTTTTTAAGGGAAACCAAGTGTTTGTAAGAACATAAGAGAGTTAACTACCTCCAGAGATCATGCAGTAATTATTTTAAAATCAAGATATGTTCCCTTTTCTTTTTGAAGCTCTTCCTTTTTTAAATATAAAGTCAGCAGCTTAAGACCAAAGACAATAAAATTCTCAGTTTTGCAGCTGTTCTCCCTGTTTATAGGATCTGGGGCTATAGCTTGCCCTGCAGTGTTGTTTGGAAAAGAAAAGGCCCTCCCTGGGAATGTGCAAAAGACATTCTGACAAGAGTGTCATGAACTAAGTGCGGTGTTCACAGCAAGACTTCATGAAGGCAGAGCATCAATCAAGAATTTAGGGCAGCGAGGAGGGAGGGCTGTGTTTGTTTTGGCAAGATCTGTGTTATTACAGCAAAAGCTTGTGGACCAGTGTGGACCATAACTATTCCTCCTGAAATAGCCAAAGTCACAGAAAGGGTATAATTGCCATAATTGTAAATAAGTGGCCCACAGAAGTCTGCATTAAATCATAAGGGTTCTACAGGCAATTCTGACCTTGAACAGATTGTTAAAATCAACTGAAAATAATAGAAAACTGTGAATTGGGAAATTGAGAGCTATCTGCCTGTGATCTTTCCCTTGAATTCTGCTGCAGACAGATTATGGTTAATTGTACCCCAAACAGGCTCCTAGCAAATAAGAAGCCATTTATTCCTTTGGAGGATCGAACACTGGATTTTAATTGACAGATGCAATTATTATAAAGTCCATTATTTTTAAGCCAGGTATGGTGGTATGTGCCTGGGACTCAAGAGCCTGAGGCAAAGGCATGGTGATGCATATCTGTAAGTAATCCCAGCTGGCTCAGGAGGCTGAGACAGGAGGATTGTGGGTTCAAAGCCGGCCTCAGCAATGGCAAGGCACTAATCAACTCAGTGAGACCCTGTCTCAAAATACAAAATAGGGCTGAGGATGTGGCTTAGTGGTCTAGTGCCCCTGAGTTCAATTCCCCGTACCAAAAAAATAAATAAATAAAAGGGCCTGAGGCAACAGGATCGCAAGTTTGAGGCCAGCTTCCACAATGTAGCAAGACCTTATCGCAAAATAAAAAATAAACAGGATTGAGGATGTTGCTCAGTGATAAAGTACCCCTGGATTCAATCCCAAGTACCATAAATAAATAACTCCAATCATTTTTCTTCCTTGGTCTAAACAGATTGAGAAGAAGATGATACTTTCGGAAAGTCTGGACAAAAAATATTGTTTTAGAGGAAGTAGTGAAGGTCAAAAAGGAAAAAAAAAGCAACAACAACAAAAACAAAGAATAAAGGTAGTGAGGAGTAGATGGGGGAAGAGATGAAAGTAATGAATACATCTAAAAAGAAGAACTAGAAGCAGGAACCTTGTTTAGCAAAGGTTAGGAAGAAAAATGATTTTCCCCCCCTTATTTCAGTATTTAGAACATGGCTAATATTTGGCTGTTCTCATTAGCTGAAATAGGCTGAATGCCAAATCCAGATGAAAAGTGGAGAATGTAATCAATTATCCAGATGTTTCCAAATATCTGGATTTTGGGCATCAAATAGATAAAACATCTCAATGACTGAAATTTTTGCTTTGCATTTATATATGGTGATACAACACAATAGCCAAACATTGCTTGGCACCTTTCCATCTAAAACATCTTTCCAACTCTGAATCTGTTTAACATATAATCACACTCAGGACAGCCTCTGTAGGCATGTGTTTGGTCTGGCTCTGGCACAGCACCATGTCACCGCTCTCTTTGTATATTAGAAGGAGAATTAATGTTAGGCACATTATCATCACCCATGAAAAAAGGTGACAGTATTTTGAAAGCTATTGCAAAATACTTGGAAAGAATAAGAATTCTTCTCTTTCAACAGCTTGATGCTCTCTGATGCTCAGGAATTTCAAAAATCATTTTGACTTAATTCTAATTCCTGGAAAAGATTGAAGAACACATCCTGGTGCTACTGAAAGACACCTTAAAACTGTAATTGGCAAACCTTTTCTCTCAAGAGCCAAACAGAAATTATTGTGGGCTTTGTGGGCCATTCCATCTCTCATACTCAGCTCTGCCGCTGTACCATGAGAGCAGCCACAGGTAACCCATACATGGATGAGTGTAGCTTTGTGCTAATAAAACTTTACTTATGCACAATAAAATTTGCATTTCTTGAAACTTCCACGTGTCTCAAAAAGAGCCTTTAAGTTTCTTTTTTTCCCCCAATCATTTAAAAATATAAAAGTGATGCTCAGTTCTCAGGCTATACAAAAATAGTCAGTGGGCTGAATTTGGCCTCTGGGCCACAGTTTACAAACCTATGCCCTAAAACATGAGATTTAGATTAATAAAAAATATAATAATAATAATAGTAAACATACGTAGCATGTTTAAAATGTGCCAAGACTATACTAAACACTACAGGTTCTATAGCAATTAAGATAACCCCATGAGGCAGACACTCCCATTCCCTTCACTATACAAGCAAGAAATAACAATCAGAGGTTTCAGGTAACAGAGCTTCTGTACACAATATTGAGTATTGTTTGCTGTACATAGGCCCCAGTCAAAGGGGTGAGTAGGGATTGAGTCCTCCAGCTTTGCTGAGTCTTCATTTGCCTACAGGGGCACCAATTTCTAATTTTCACCAAGATCCTAAAGGCTATTCTTTTAAGTAACTTGGGTAAGGCTTCATTGTCATTAAGTGTCAGAGTTGAGAAGTGAATCCAAAACCTCTGCTATGTTGCTAAGGCAACTCCTTATATGCTTTTTGAATGTGTTTTACGTCCCAGACGGTTTTCACACAAGTCTTGTTTATTTGCTTTAAAAAAAAAAAAAACTTTCTGACTCCTCCCCACCCCAGTACTAACTGAGTGACATATTCTAAGGTAGCTTTGTTTCTACAATTAGACATGTTTGTTCTCATATTTGCCTCATGCAACAATGTGTCAAAGTGTCAGGAGGTATTAAACAGCAGAAGCAACAAACATTACAAAAATGAAAACATCGTGTGGAGGTAAGGCTTGTTTTCTCTTCATTTCTGTGATTCTTTCTCACTCCAGCTAAGATGATGTATTTCCAAAGGGACTAAGGTGAACAGCAGCTTAAAATAGCAAACTAAAATATATTGCATGATTTTTGAAAGCAACATAAGAATGAAATATCACATGGGCCTAATGTGATTAGCTAAATTTGAGATCAGTTTAATAGATTGCTAAATCATAGTTCCAATGTACCAAAATGAATTCCACTCTTGAAAACACTTTCTTGAGTCTGGCTCAGTGGTGCACACTGTAATGCCAGGGACTCTGGCAGGAGAATCACAAATTCAAGGTTAGCCTCAGCAACTAAGTGAGATCCTTCAAAATTTAAAAAAATATAAAAGGGCTGGGGATAAGACTCAGTGGTAAATTCAGTCCTCATTACCAAACAAACAACAACAAAAGCAAAATCACTTACACTAGTTCCTGTGCTCATTTTCTTCTCCATCTACCCCTAACAGTAGCCTTCACCCCATTTCCCCCTTGAGGATAGAAATGGTCTCCCACACAGTGTTTGGTTCCAGTTTCCCTGTCAATAATCCATCATACCAATTTTATGTTAATCTCAGAATACTAGTTTTATAAACCATTTCATAACCTGGTTTAAGACTCTGTTGGTGGGGCTGGGATTGTAGCTCAGTGGTAGAGCGCTTGCCTTGCATGCGTGAGGCCCTGGGTTCGATCCTCAGCACCACATACAAAGCAATAAAATAAAGACATTGTGTCCATCTACAACTAAAAAACAAAATATTTAAAAAAAAAAAAAAAAAAAGACTCTGTTGGTGTCCTATTGTGGATGGTATCTTAACCTGAGTCAGGCACTCAGGACCTTCTAAGGTGGCCCACCTTTATCTAGGCTTCCACTTTTCCTCAGTTCAGCCCATCAGTGTATCCTCTTCTTATCATCACTGTTGAACATGCTCTTGCTCAACTTGGAGTCCTTGCTCATGCTGTGGCATGCTCTGGAGAGCCCTTCTTCCTCCCCACCCCCACCAGTATACCCCAATTTTTGTACACTTCACCATGTCACGTTTCCCCTTTTCTACAGAGCTTTATTTGGGATCCCCACCTTATAATCGTAGCTTCTTCTACCACATATTCTACTGTCTAGCCTCTTTCTGTTCTGGTTGTTCTCAGATTCACTCATTTCAGTGCTCTCTATCCCAGGAGATTATAAACTCATGACATTCTGTTGTGGCAGCCTCAAGCTCCACACACCAGACTCTGATCTGTATGTAAGCAATGCCACCTTCATCTTTATCTATCTTGATTTGAGAGCTGATTATAATTTGCCCTTTCTGCTGGGCCTGTGGATAAACAAGCCAACATGTAAAACACAACTGAATTTTAGTTTATCTTGGGCCCCTGACTTCTTCCCTGGGGCTGTGCCACAGTTCTGGCATCTTCCACAGAGCCAAGTGCTGGGAAGCAGGACACACTGGGTTCTCTGTTATTGCTCCAGATGGGGTAGCCTGAGAGCTTGTCATCTCTGTCCTCAGTTTTAATGGTCTTCTGCAGTTCCCATGTCATGCTGGGAGCCCAGGAATCTTTGTGAAGGCTGCTTATATTTCTGTCAATGTACACAATGTGGCCATCCCTCTCCAGGCTGGCAGCTTTCCTAGAGGGCTGCTTAATGCGGGGCACAGCTTCTCTCTGCTCTTGGGACTGGCTCCAGACCTCCGCCTCTTCCACTCTTCCCAAAGCCAGGGAATTGGGGAAGTTTGGAGGAACTTCTTCATTCCTGTTTCTTCAGGATGTGAATAGAGAAGCACTTTCCCCCAAGGGTTTAAGCTTTTATAAAACAAAGACACAAAAGCTTGTGGCTTGCCCTGCTTTCTATTCTATTGTGCACCTCTCCAGAACGAGTGGAGATCTGATCTTGTGCTAGAATGGGGGTAGGGTGGGAGAAACTTATTGGGAAGGGAGGGGAAAATGAAAACTACAGGCAGGAAGAGAAAACTGAATAGTCAAAAGTACTAACCATCGAGGGACTTTTTGGGTTATTTCTCCTGGTATCTAACGTACCACATTGGCGATAATGCAGAAGGAGCTCAATAAAGACATTCTCCTTTAATTCATTGAGCACTTTCTTTACATTTATAGTGGAAACAATAGGTGCTGCCATTTTAACTATAAGAATTTTTTTTAATATTTATTTTTTAGTTGTAGGTGACAGAATATCTTTATTTTATTTTTATGTGGTGCTGAGGTTCGAACCCAGTGCCTTATGCGCGCTAGGCGAGCACGCTACCACTGCGCCATAATCCCAGCCCCAACTACAAGAATTTTTAATGCATTCTTTTGAATTTAATTTCACAGCTGAATTAGGTTTAACTAAGTTACAATTGTAGCAAAAATGTATCTTCTCTTAGATAGGTGCTTTTCCACCCTAATGTAATATCTTTTACTTTTTCTTTTTGGTACTGGAGATTGAACTCAGGGGCACTCTACCACTGAGCCACATCCTCAGCCCTATTTTGTGTTTTATGTAGAGACAGGGTCTCACTGAGTTGCTTAGTGCCTTGCCATTGCTGAGGCTGGCTTTGAACTCGTGATTCTCCTGTCTCAGCTTCCCTAAGTGCTGGGATTACAGGCTTGAGCCGCCGCGCCCAGCTTGTAATATCTTTTTCTATGGAGAGGACTGAGGAAGAAATGAAGAACATGTTTACAGAAAAGCTTGGCTCTCAATGACATCAGCAGGTAAGTAGGTGGCAGTGAAGTATGTGAAGTCACTGGGAAGGGAACTCTATCTGTGGACCTCATTTCTTGGCATAATTCATTTGTAAACAAAGTCCCCTGGATTCTGCCAGGCATATGCCTTCTGAACATTTTGCTTTGTCTGGCTGAATCTGAGATATTTCTGCTGGACTTCAAAGGACGCTACAAACAAAGCATACTCAGGGAATGTCTGCTATCAACAGTGGGTTTTTCCAGTATGCTCCCCAAAAGTAGCAAGAGAGGTGATTCCAGTGCTGGCACCAGAGCATGTGGCTTGAATTGTAGCTTTTATTAGCTGGGAGGCCATGTGTGAGAGAGAGCTGGCCTGAGGGCTTCCGCAGTACATAGTACAACTATATCAGGTTTTTCAATCATGAGCCTTTGGCCATAGTTCCGCATTCTTGTAACAGTTCCGCATTCCTGTGAATAGCCTCAGGATGCTAGTAGAATAGTCACACCCTGTGCACCCTGTAGCGCTTGCGGGATATACGGCATCTTAGCATATATAAAGAGGGATGTGAACTCAATAAAAAAAGAGTCTCTTGCCTTGCTGTGTGTGTGTGTGAGAGTGATTTGTCATCCACAGCTCCCTCGCCTGACTCGGTTTCCCTTTGTGCCGGTGTGGGCGCTGGCATCTGGAGGTTCCACCGAGATATCAGAAGAAGGGAAGGAATCTGGAGGTCCCACCGAGACACTGGAAGAAGGGAAGGAACGCCGACGGACACCCCGGGACTGGCCAGTAAGTAGGGGGTGAATTGTTAATAGTGCAGGTAAAGATAGGCACTACCCACAGTAGGGAATTGTTGGAAACCAGGAATTGTTAATAGTGCAGATAAAGATGGGCACTACCCTCACTAGGGAATTGTTGGAAAATCTGATCGAAACTCTGTTGAGGAAACAGTGTACGGGGCTAGAAAGGAGTACTCAGCCCCTTAAAGAAGTTGAAACGGATAGCCAGGAAGAGAAAGAAGGAGAGGATGAGGAGGAAGATGAGGAATTACAATTGGAACAGGATATCCAGACATTGCAAGAGAGATTACAGGAGTGGGAATTAAAGGAACAATGTAAGGAGAAACCAAAGCATTATTCAGTGGGAAGACCACCTCCTTTTAATCCAGGACATGAGTCTAGGAGGCCTGCCGGTCCTACGGCACCTCCAGAGCCTCAACCGGGAGGCATGGTGTTCCCAGTAATAAAAGTGCAAAACCAACTAGGACAGACAGTCAGGCAACATCAGTCGTTGGATTTCAAGGATGTAAAAGGTTTGAAGGATGCTGTTGTACAATATGGCCCTCACGTGCCCTTCACTTTAGCCATTTTTGAATCCTTTTCATCTTTAAATCTTACTCCTTGTGGTAGAGCGTTCCAATGGGTGCGCAACGTAATATCCAGATTGCTGAATACCATATCAGAACAAATCAGTGAACTAGCCAAAACGTTTGAGATAATGCAGGAGACTGTATATGCTCAATCTCTCAAGGGGTCAGAAAAGGATTTAGACCTTGAAGAGGGGGAAGAAAAAGACAAAGAAATGCTAAAACGAGAGATTGAGGATTTGTCTGAAAAACTTAAAAAATATGACATCAAAGAGGAATTACAGGAGGAATTGTTTGCAGAGCCGGTAGGGTGACTGATAACACCTACAGAGCCCCCTGTTGACTGGCCTGAGAAAAGGGGAGATATATGCTTCCCAGTGATTGAGACTCAAACTCAAGAGGGGCAAATAATCAGGCAGCACCAACCATTAAATTTTAAGGATATGAAATCATTGAAAGATGCGGTGGTGCAATATGGGCCCCATGCTCCTGTTACCTTGGCTATTTTTGAGTCTTTATCATCTTTGAATCTCATTTGGAAAGGAGAATATCATGAGTAATGTAAAATAACAGCTGCCAGAAATGCTCAGGCTGGTTTCCCACAATGAAACCTAGACATGCTTGCTGGACTAGGACAATATAACAATGTGCAAGCTCGAATAGTGTATGATCCAGGGATATATATACTCAAATAGCTTCGGCCGCTACTAAAGCATGGAGGGCCCTGCCTAATTTAGCACCTGGGGAAAGTCTATCAATGGTTATACAAGGACCCTCCAAACCTTTTGCTGATTTTACAAATAGGTTAATACAATTGGCTGGGAGATTATTTGGAAATGTTACTGATGTCATGCCGGTAATTAAGCAGCTTGCATATGAGAATGCAAATAAACACTGTCAGCAAGTCCTCTGTGTTCATAGAGGCAAAAGTCTTAATGATTATATCAGACTATGCAGAAGTGATCTTGCCACCATTTCTATAGATTCTTCCATACTTGCTTTGGCATCGTAAAAAACCCTTGTTCATTTTTATTTATGCCTCAGCTCATTCAGATAGAAAGGTCAAAGATGTAAAGGCTCACTGTTTACAAGCCTTTGCTTTCATGGGAGTGCCCAAAGTTCTTAGTCACGCATGTGCCGAGTTTTGGTAAATTGCAATATGTTCATGTTACCATAGACACCTTTTCAGGGCTTATATTTGCTTCTGCTCACTCAGGAGAAAAGATTAGGGATGTCAAAGTGCACTGTTTACAGGCCTTTGCTTACATGGGAGTTCCTAAAACCTTAAAAACTGATAATGGTCCCACCTACACATCTGTGAGTTTTCAATCCTTCTGCACGGATTGTTACATTAAATTAGTACATGGCATTACAATCCACAGGGCCAAGCTATTGTGGAACGGGCAAATCAAGTTCTGAAGTCCTATCTTTCTAAAACAAAGGAGGGGGAATTCACCTCCCGTCATGGACGCCTTGCCCATGTGCTCTATATTTTAAATTTTCTGACTGTGGACACTCAGGGCAACTCTGCGGCTGTTCGACATTGGAACCCTCCTCAGGTGACACAAAAGACAGTGAAATGGAAGGATCTAAGGACAGGAGTATGGCGCGGTCCTGATCCTGTAATTTCTCAAGCCCGAGGGTCTGTCTGTGTCTATCCCCATGATGCAGACACTCCTGTTTGGGTCCCTGACAGATGTGTCAGGGAAGTTATAACCTAAGAATCTGTCCAGGAGCCTCTTCCCTCCTGGGAAGCCTTTCTTTGTGTTTTACAGAATCTGATGACGCTGGTGAAGAACAGTTGCTTTGGTCGGACTGCTTGTTCCCTGCTGCCTACTGGCTCCCCTGGTGGCAGCGGTGAGCGCTGAGCCGGCCAGGTGCAATGCAGGTGGCGGCGAGCGCTGAGCTTGTCACAGCGGGAGCTCGCAGGCTCCCCTCCCCGCATGGAGTGCTAACCATGGAGCCTGCCCTGTCGCTGACCGTGTGAGAGCTGCTGCTGCTGCTGTGGGAATCGCACTAGCCCAGTCTGCTGCGACAGCTGTGACCGTGGAGAAGTTAGCACGCCCTACTGCTGATGCAACAGGCCATCAACAATCATTTTCAAAAAACTTGTCTAGTGCTTTGTTTCAGTTAAATCAGTATTTAACAGGACCCTGAAATCAGCTATATTTAAACTTTACTTTTCAATTGTTAGCCCAAATTGAGACTCAGGTTGATTTAATGGATTCTGGTGCAGTTCTCTCTGCTTTACAAAAGTTTGGAACTTTGTTACATGAGTGGGCTGGGTCAATAGCCTTGATTGCCTGTTGGTTGCCATAGTACTGTTGGGATGGTGATCTTGCAAAATTGTAAGATCAATTCAAAATCTATCCGGCCATGATAGCTCTTTCTAAAAATGACCCCTCTGCCTAAATCTAGCTTGGCTTGGCACAATCCTAGTAAGCCAAAGACGGGTAAGATGGGGCATGGTCACAAGCAACCTAAGACAGGAAGCATACAATATCATCAATAAGTATGCTCTCCCACGACGGGTAAGCTGTGTTCCAGAGTCCCCATGACCTAAGACAGGCTGCTAGGAAAAATGAGGGGGAACTGTGAGAGCTGGCCTGAGGGCTTCCGCAGTACATAGTACAACTATATCAGGTTTTTCAATCATGAGCTTTTGGCCATAGTTCTGCATTCTTGTAACAGTTCCACATTCCTGTGAATAGCCTCAGGATGCTAGTAGAATAGTCACACCCTGTGCACCCTGTAGCGCTTGCGGGATATATGGTATCTTAGCATATATAAACAGGGATGTGAACTCAATAAAAAAAGAGTCTCTTGCCTTGCTGTGTGTGTGTGTGTGTGTGTGTGTGAGTGATTTGTCATCCGCGGCTCCCTCGCCTGACTCGGTTTCCCTTTGTGCCGGCGCGGGCGCTGGCAGCCATGTAACAGTGGTCCACTTTATTTTTTCTTTTTAGTTTTTGGTACCGGGGATTGAACTCAGGGGTACTCGGCCACTAAGTCACATCCCCAGCCCTATTTTGTGTTTTGTATTTAGAGACAGGATCTCACTGGTTTCTTAGCCCCTTACCATTGCTGAGGCTGGCTTTGAATTCATGATTCTCCTGTCTCAGCCTCCCAAAGTGCTAGGATTACAGACATGCGCCACCTCGCCTGGCCAGTGGTCCACTTTATGCTTTGAATATAGCCCTTGCTGCTCTGCTACTGCAACAGATTTTTTAAAAGGACATGTTTCCTTTTATTCCTCTCTCTGCTCCTCCCTAAACTCTCCCCCTTCCTAATCTCAGGGAAAACAGGATTACCTTTTTTCCCCATTTTCGGCCCAGTTATCTGTCCTTGAGTACACTCCCAGAATAGGAATGAAGTCATCCAGACTTAGGGATGGTACCAGAAGATCTCAGAAATGACTATCTCCCAAATTAACAAGTGAATTACAACTCCAACAGAGAACACATGGAATGGAGCCTTGGAATCACCTTCTTAAAAGCTTCCTGTTCCTGCTGATGGGCAGAAGAATCACAGCCTCTGGGACAGGAGTCCCCTGTGTTCCTCTTTTGCTAGTAAGGCAATGAAACTTATTTTTTTTTTCTCAAAACCATGTCCTCATTATTGGTTTGGCATTGGGGACAAGGACTAAGGTTTTGGTAACAACCACTCTATTTTCTTTTTTTAAAAAAATGGAATAAATATAATAAGATTATCATAAAAAGTAAATGAGGGAATACATCCTCAGCAATAGCATTAGCACAAAGTAACCATAATATGCTTGCTATTATTATTATTATCATTATCAGAACTTTGTTTGCTTTTTTTCCCTGCTGTTCTCTTATTGATTATAGCTCTTTACCCAACAAAACTACTAAAAAGACCATCTCTCAAATGTTTACAATTTACCATTCTGTTTAACAGGCTACAATTGGAACCACAAGAGACTTAATGTGATCTGTCATTTCAGGGCACTTAGGCTTATAGTCTGCTTGTAGCTATTGTTTTTAAATAACTGCTTCCTCAATTTTGTGTTACACCTGAGTTTTTAGGCAACTGTGTTTTTAGCCAGTCTGTAAATGTGTCAGTTTAATGGTATTAGAAGCAAGGAATCAAAAACTCAATAAATGCTGGCTTACACAAACAATAAAAGCACATATATTTAGTCTATGTAACTGGAAGTCCACATATTACGATACACCTCTAGGTTAGCTTAATTCAGTGGCTTAACAGCATCATTGGGGTTTCTTTCCATTTTTCTTCTCTGCCTACCACAATGAAATAATTTTCCATGAGGCTACTCTCATCTCATGGTGGTAATCTGGCTGCTGACAAATTCCCAGGGTACTTGTTTTTACATGTGTCCTTGAACAGCCAGAGAAAGGGTCATTTCTGGAGGTTCTCAAAGAGGAGCAAGGATGCTTCTTTCTCAGAAGTTACCCCAGGTACCTCCCACCTTATTGTCCCACATGTTGTGTTATCTACACTTGAAGCAATCACTAGTGGGGGTGGGGGTGCCCATTAATATAGGCCTGAGCTACATTCTGCACCTTCTGTGCGAACATGGACTTTCAGCCAAGAGGGCCATGTCAATATCAAATACAGTAACTGTGCCACCTGAAGAGAAGTTAGATTTTAGCCTATTTAAAGGCATTTTTCTGCTTTCTGCTAAAAATCTCATAATACCTCATGATACTCAACACAAGAATGATTGTTTTTGGTTTTGATTTTTTGTCCATTTTATTTTGTATTAAGAGCAAAAACCATGATTCATACATGTCTTGGCCACACTTAAACTTAATGCCCAAGCATTGAGTCAGAAGACTCTCCCTTGGTAAATTCATATGAAACTTTATTAAGTATTGAGCCTATAAAAGTCTATTAATGTATTTTCAAAGTTGTTGTTGTTGTTACTATTATTATTATTATTAGTTTCTAGGGATTAAACCTAAGGCCTCACATGCGCTAGGCAAGTGCTCTACCACTGAGTTACATTCTCAGCCCTTTTTTCTTTTGAGAAATATCTCACTAATTTTCCCAGGCTGACCTTGAACTTGTGATCATCTTGACTCAGGTTCCTGAGTAGTTGAGATTACAGGTAATGAGTATGGGGGCCGAAAAGAATGTAGTCTGAGAAAAAGAAGGTTTTTCCCCCACCTCCCCCAACAGATGCCTTCCTGATTCTAATCGCAGAAAGGGAGGAACAGAAAAGAAGGAGTGTATCACTACACTGAGATGATAATCTTCAGCCAGAACACAGGACCCTTGACCCAAGGGCTCAACTCCCTGACTATCTCATTGACTGATCAAAATGGGCCTAAAATTCCTAAGGGCCCAGGAGAACCGGGAGAACCGGCAGGTTTTTTCGCTAGACCACCTCCCTAAAAATAACCTATAAAGACCCAGTCCCTTTCTTTGTTTGGTGGCTCATTTTCCCCCAGGAATATGGGTCTACCACCTCCACAGATGAATCCTGCTCCCGAATAAAGCCTAAAATGACTTGCATAGTTTGCTGCCGCCGTGGTCCTTCTGCACTTTCAACAGGCATGTGTATCATTGCTTACCATTAAAAATAACGTGGTGCCCTGCTTTCAAAAGAGAATTTTAGTGGAAATAGATTTTAACCCAAGTTATATATTAGATTTGAACCCAAGTTTATGTATTTCCCTTTTCAGTTTATAACTAACCTGAAGAATTATATAATTATGGGTGTTTTATTTATAATATATGTATATATGTGTGTATATATGTAAAATAATGATGTTGTATTATATATATACAATTGTCAAGGTGGACAGATACTTTGGCCTATGGCCCACCAGCTCCAGTGGAATAATCTTTTGTTCTTAACATTTTCCCACAAATTCACACAAGAACTAAGATGTTCACCCTGAGTACAGGCTTCTGGGGAGTTCCATGTTTTCTGCACCCTTTACTCCATTCACAAAAACACATCAGAATGAAAATGAGTGACAGATATTCATGCAGGTTTAAACTTGAATTTGCTTTGATTAATAGAAGGAGAAGTTCTTCCCAAACTTTAGTCAGGTTAGACTAGATTATGCTGAAGGAAACAAAACTTAGTGGCTGAACACAGCATTTTCCTTCTCAGTGTAAGCCCTAGAAGGGCTGATCTGCTGATCATGGCCTCCCAGGAACCCAGCTGCAGAGACATCATCTCAGAACTGTGCAAATGCAAGTGTTATAGTTTAGATGTGGTATCCCCCAAGAGCTCACGGGTGAGACAATGCAAGAAGGTTTGGAGGAGAAATGATTAGGCTATAGCCTTAACCTAATCAGTGACTTGATCCCTGATGGGATTAACTGAGTGGTAACTGGAGGCAGGTGGGGTGTAACTGGAGGAAGTGGTTCACTGGGAGTATGACTATGGGATATATATTTTGTATATTGAGAAAGGAGTCTCTCTCTCTCTCTCTCTCTCTCTCTCTCTCTCTCTCTCTGCTTGCTGATCATCATGTGAGCTGCTTCCCTCTGCCACACTCTTCCACCATGATGTCCTGCCTCATCTCAAGCCCTGAGGAATGTAACTGGCCTTCTTTGGACTAAGACCTTTGAAAACATGAACCCTCCAATAAACTTTTCCTCCTGTACAATTGTTCTGGTTAGGTCTTTTAGTCACTGCAGTGAGAAAGCTGACGAAAACAGCAAGATTACAAATCATAAACTTATTCTCAATGTTTTTTGTTTCTATTTTATGACCAAGATAAGTCACAAAGGTCATGCCATTTGAGGACAGGGAAAAGCAATCCTATCATAGATTCAGAGAAGGAAGAGTAGAATATTTATGAAAGCCCTTGTTACTACAGATTTAAAAAGAAAAATTATTAGTAAAAAATAACAATGACCACTTCATGGTTTAGCTTATTGCATGTTGTGTTATCCAGTAAAAGCTCAGTTGGGTCATTCCTAAATCTGCACCTATTTCTCCACCTTCATTATTGGGAAAGAGGGACAATTTTTCTTTTTCCTTTTTTTTTGTTTTGTTTTTGTTTTGTTTTTGTTTGTGTGTGTGTGTGCTGGGGATTGAACCCAGGGCTTTGTACATACTAGGTGGACACTCTAAAACTAAGCTGTATACCCAGCCCAAGAGGAATTATTTGTGTTGCTGAAAGCTCAGTTCTTGTCCCTGATGCCAATCCAATAATGAAGACACAGTTTTGAAAAAAGGGAAAAAGAAGGTTTATTGCTTTGCTAGCAAAGGAGAAACACAGGGGTCTCCTGTCCCAGAGGCTGTGATTCTCCCATCAACAGAAACAGGGGGCTTTTAAAAAGGTGATTCAAAGGCTACATCCCATGTGTTTTCTGTTGGAGTTGTAATTCACTTGTTAATTTGGGAGATAGTCATTTCTGAGATCTTCTGTTACCATCCCAAAGTCTGGATGACTTAATTCCTATTGTTGGGTGTATAGGAAAAGATATAAATCTATCAAAGATGGGAAAAAAAGGTAATCCTGTTTTCCCTGAGATTAGGGAGGGATAGAGTTTAGGGAGGAGCAGGGAAAGAGGAAGAAAAATAAACACGTCCATTTTAAAAATTTGTTGCAGTGGCAGAGCAGCAAGGGCTATATTGAAAGCATAAAGTGGATCACTGTTATATTTCCCCACTGTCAATTTCTACATTCCATTTCTATGGAAAAAATGGGAGACATCACTTTCCAAATTGCTTCTGAAAGAAGATGAAATTTGGAGAAGTAAACAAAAGTCCCTATTCTCAATCAGATGGGGTGTGGACAGTTAAAGGCATTCAGCATCAGAATGGTCTGGGGGTCTACAGTGGCAGATGGCAGGTGACTGGACAAGGCTTACATAGGGCAGGGATCATGCCAAGACAACAATAAACAAGACAGCAAAGCATTACTTTCTGTAATCAAGTAGCACAAAAACAATTAGTATTTCAGCCAGTCTCTGAAAACAATGAGGACAGTAACTCATAATCTTATCAGTGAAAAATGGATCAAGTTTCTCAACGTAGGAGTTAGCAAGATTTAAAAGTCTATAAAATCAGACTCAAATTAACTCAGGACAAACTTGCAAGTCCTTTGTGAGCATTACAATTAAGCACTTCCACACAAGAACCCTTCCTTTATAGCCTCCAGCTTTACTTACTTTTGGTATGACCAATACAAGTGTATGTCTTAAGTTCCATTAAAAATAAATAAACATCATTTTTCCTTTAAAATATTCATGTAGGACTGTGCTTAGGCTATACTCTCCTACCAGGTATTTAAGACCAAGTTGGTCAAAACTGACCTTGTTCCTATCTAGAGTATCTACTGAGATTTCTCAGAGATCACTCTTGGGGACATGAGCAAAGCCTCCTGGCTCCTTTAGCTTTCCTCTACTAGTGGTGTTACCTGCTAGGATGGGTCAGAGTCCCGTAGACCATATGTGGCTTCTCTTGGAAGCATCAGGGACATTTCCATCTCCAATGACTCTTCTCTTTGCAGAATGTGCACTGGTTATCTTACTGTTCCCTAGGGTCCTCTCAATCTCCCTGATCAGCAGACCAGGTAACTCACCAGAGTTAGAGGGCCCAGAGAGGCGCCTGTTTATTTTGAAATCATACTAATCTTTAGAGCAAAATTTGATCTTTTACATACAACCTAAATTAGCTGAAATCGCGTCTATTTTGGAGTTATTCTAACATGGAGTAAGGTGGGAAGCAGTCTTACCTCAGGGGCTCTTGACAAATAACATAGTACAATGTTATATCTAAAACATGAATCAAAGAAAGGCTAGGAGAGCTTTTAACTTTCTTTTTGTGGAAGAAGTGGCAGAATGCTTCCATATTTTACAATATCACCTTTAAACAGATTAGGCTCTTATTATCTTCCAGAAATGCATTTAAATTCCAAATTCATTATGAAGAGTAACACAAAATTGTATATGTAACTTATTGACAATAGGTTACTTTATCCAGCTATAAAACATCAAGTGACATGAATAAATACCAACCAAATTGTGTTATTTTTATACAAATCCAAGACTTTGCTACACATAGTTTTAGTTTGGAGAATACCAACTTGGCAAAGTGTTCTCCTAAGCTTTACATTTAAGTTTAACTTTTAAAGTTTAATTTAGAATCCAGAGTGTACACAGGTCAGCATGTGTGCCTTAATCTTTTTTCTCCCAGGTTGCATTCAAGGGGTTAAAGCACAGGATACTTCTGAGTCTGACCTGTCTGCTTTATCATTATTATGATGCCATAAACTTCAAGTGAGTTCCCAGCTGTCAATTGTACCCAGAGGCTCCTTTTGGCCTTTTTCTTATACTATGCATATTGCTATGTATGCAATGGAGGAGGTCCTTTCCCTCCTTTTTTTTAGGCTTCCTTGAAGATCCCTTTGTAGAGGCTGCCCACAAAACACAGGTTGGCCTTAGTTTCTCTATTTTTCTTTTCTGGGTGCAGTTATTAATTCTGCCAGTCTCCCAAGGCATTTAGTTTGATGAGGCACTATTATAGCAACAGTTGCTCTGCCCCTGTGATGAATATCCCTTGGCCAGATGAAATGTCCTATAAGATCTTTAAAGGAGAGACTTCCTGTCCCCAGGTCATAAACTGACAATGCTGGAGCCTACTGCCACATTCTGTGTGGCCAGCAGCCTCCACCCCACAGGAGAAAAGGGGGCTGGAAGGCAGGGCAGAGGCCAGGTTCTCTTTGGCCATTTTTCTACAGCCCAGGCTGCTTTTCTGGGATATTTTTTCCAGTTTAGGTCTAGTGTCCTTGACTACAGTGAGATGATCTGTGGCTGCCTGGGACCAGGCTGAAGAACAGTGCTGAGGCTGCTGGCACTGTGTTTAAAAGATTGAAATCCAGCTGGGCTCGGTGGCTCATGCTTGCAATCCCAGCACTTTGGGAGGCTAAGACAGGAGACTCATGAGTTCAAAGCCAGCCTCAGCAATGGCAAGGCACTAAGCAACTCAGTGAGACCCTGTCTCTCTATAAAACACAAAATAGGGCTGGGGATGTGGCTCAGTGGTTGAGTACCCCTGAGTTCAATCCCTGGTACCAAAAAAAAAAAAAAGATTGAAATCCTTTTAACCCTTTCTTCTGGTGTCCTGGTATCCTTGTACACCAGAGGCAGTACCTTCAAATTAGTTCCTAACACATAAATGCCTGTAAATACAAAAATTCTTTCATATACTTTACCCTTGACAGACTAACCTCAACTTCAGAATTGTATCATAATCTAGGAAAAACACTCAAAGTCCAAAGTGTGTTAGTTAACCTTTTTCTTTTAGGCAGGCTTATCCTTATTCATGCAGCATAACCCATATATAGGGCCAGTTACACATACAAGAAAATACAGACAAGAGAAGATCATCGTAACCAGGGCTAACAGATGGGAACCTTTAAAAAAGACAGACCTGCATGTATAAACTTCTTCCACTTATTTTACTTTGGAGGGTGGGTACTAAAGATTAAACTCAAGAGCCCTTGGCCACTGAGCCACATTCCCAGCCCTATTTTGTATTTTTATTTAAAGATAGGATCTCACTGGGTTGCTTGGTGCCTCACTTTTGCTGAGGTTGGCTTTGAACTCGTGATCCTCCTGCTTCAACCTCCTGAGCTGCTGGGATAACAGGAGTGTGCCACCACGCCCGGCCATTTTATTTTGACAGACCAACTCCAACTGTAAGATTATACAATAATCCAGAAAGCTTTTTTTTTTTTTTAATATTTTTTAGTTGTAGGTGGACACAAAAAATCTTTATTGATTTATTTTTATGTGGTGCTGAGGATCGAACCCAGTGCCTCATGCATGCGAGGCAAGCGCTCTACCACTGAGCCACAATCCCAGCCCCCAGAAAGCTTTTTAAAAGCCAAGTCTTTACAATAAAACATTATCTTAGACAGACTTATTCCTATAGGTGACCCTTTCTTCAATTTACTTTACCTCTGACAGACCAACTCCAATTGCAAGATTGTACAAAAAGGAAATATACATAAACAACCAGAGAGGAGCTCCAAAACCATGGCCAACAAACAGGAACCCTTAAATTGACCAGCCAAGGTCTTTCCCCAGAAACTACCTGTAGGATCAATGTAGTACTGGCCATGTCTTAAAAGGGAACTAACAGATACAAACAAAACAGACAACCAGAGGGAATTCCCAAACCCAAGGCCAACAAAGAGATGAGAACCTAGAACAGATTAGAAGGGAGTAAATATCCCTAGGTTCTCAAGTTCCACTTAATCACAACTCCTATACCATTGGCACCACAGATGTCCCCAGAAAGAGTGACTAGATGTTCTCACGTAGAGGAAGATGTGTGGAATCAAGAGTCTCAGCGTGCACAACAGGAGACTTACCAAATGGCCAAAGTAGTCTTGACTTTCCTGAGTTCAGTTTCCTTTCTCTCAAAGTGCACCACGATGGAGCAACCTGTACTGTTCAGGGAGAGAAGGCGGAAGTTCCCTGAAGCAAAAGGAGCTTCAGCAGCTGCTGGGATAGTCTCTCAGTCCCTCCCTTTACTCACAGGAACAGCTCCTCTGGTTCAAATTGAGTCAAACTCATCCATCTTCTAACTCTCCTGCAGTTGGCTCTCAATAAATTCACTAGCCACCTTGCATCCTCAGCGTGGAAGTGGGCTTCCTTGGAGAGCCAGGCCTTCCCAAGAAAGCTGGAGTGGGGCCTGTTCTTGGGTCCCATCCAGGGTGCCAAATTTTTTGCTGAGATCTTGGCCCTTTTCCCCGATGCTAATCCAATAATGAGGACACAGTTTTGAGAAAAGGAAAAAGGAAAAAAAGGTTTGTTGCTTTGCTGGCAAAGGAGAAACAGAGAGGTCTCCTGTCCCAGAGGCTGTGATTCTGCCCATCAGCAGAAACAGGAGGCTTTTAAAAAGGTGATTCAAAGGCTACATCCCATGTGTTTTCTGTTGGAGTTGTAATTCACTTGTTAATTTGGGAGATAGTCATTTCTGAGATCTTCTGGTACCATCCCAAAGTCTGGATGACTTCATTCCTATGGTGGATGTGTATTCAAGGACAGATAAATCTGCCTAAAATGAGGAAGAAAGGTAATCCTATTTCCCCTGATATTAGAGAAAAGGAGAGTTTAGGGAGGAGCAGGGAGAGAGGAAGAAAAACTTGTCCATTTGAAAAATAAGTTGTAGTTGTAGTGGCAGAGCAGCGAGGGTTGTATTGAAAGCATGAAGTGGACCACTGTTACATTTGGCTATCCTGCTGTGTTTATTAATTGTCAAATTCTAATTTAATAGTTTAACATAGGACATTCATACATATATATGCTAGCACATTACATAAACACCGGGCCAGTCTATAATATGCTCGAAACCAAAATAAGCCTCTAAGAATGAAGACCCAGACTGAAAACTCAATTTAAATAGCTACCTAACATTAGTGAAAATATCCCATATGTATATTTATAATGTTTAGGAAAAATTTGGATGTATATTCACTAAAATGCTAATTATAGCTGGTTATAATCATGCATGGGATATTTTTATTTTGGTTCAATCTACGTATTCTAAATTTTCTATAGTAAATGTCTTCAATAGAAAAATAAAGATCTCGTTCCATTTGTGGTCAGGTGAATCAACTGGAAAGCAGTTTGGGGTGGGCAGAATTTTAGGATGGTCTCAAGATTCCTGCCACTCCTTGAGTGTGGCAGGACTGTAAATACCGTTTAATATTATTCCTCTCATTATGTTAGGTTCTATGCAAAAAAATTTTGCAGGTATAAATTAAGGTCCCAAATTAGTTGATTTTGAGTTGATCAAAAGGGGAATTATCCTGGGTGAGCTTGAACTAATCAAGTGCACTTTTAAACAGGACAGGTTTTGTGCATCAGCCTTCTGGTGGCCTTGAAGAAATAAGCTGCTCTGTTGGAGTCATGAGCGCAAGGACAGAAGGTAGCCTTGAGGAGCCCTGACTGATGGCTGGCAAGCAAACAGGGACCTCAGAAATGCAGCTGCAAGGAAATGAGTTCTGCTAACAGTGAGTTTGGAGAGGGCTCTGCCCCTGGATTTGCTGGAAGTCCCAGCCCACACCTCAATTTCAGCCTGGTAAGATCCTCAGAGGAGAACCCAGCTGACTAGTGCCTGGACAATTGACCTATGGTGGCCTAAAAACAATGAGTTGGTGTTGTTTGACATCAACACCAACTAAGTTTGTCATAATTTGTTACAAAGTATTAAAAAACTAAACAGCTACATCAACCACTGCTTGAAGATTCTACTACATACCTTCAAAAAAAGAAAAAAAAATTCTTCAAGTTAAAGTCAGGGTTGCTGTTGATTTCCTGAGGAGCTACTTACTGGGGAGGAGTAGAAGAAATCCTGTTAGAATGCTGAACATTTTTGTACATATATTAACATTTGTTAAGATGTATACTTATGTCCTGTGTGTACCTATGTCTCAATAAAAAGTAATGAACTATACCCAGTGAGCTTGACATCAATCATTACCAAAATTCTCTGAGGTAAATCTATGTAGCCTGGTGGGTTATTTGTAATTCTCAGAACATGCCAAACCATTCCACCCTTGCTCATATACTTCCTCCTGAAATGCAGTCATATTCTCCTATGCCTAACAAACTTACTCAATTAAACCACTCAGAAATTTTATCAAGCACTTACTATATGCTAGGTACTGGGAATCTGTTGGCAGTTAAGTTACTGAAACATTTAGTTAATAGTTGTAATATGTAGTGAAAATGAGGAAGACACTTTAATAGTTTCCTCCCTATGATGGATTTATTTACTAATTAAACAGAGGTATATAAGAACCTGTGAGCTGGGACTCCTTCCCCTAGAAATCAGCTCCTTTTCTGATGAATTAAGTTGGATATAGTACAGTATAAATCTCCCAGTGCTTATCCTGCTCATTTCGTGTGCATAATAGACACTCAATAAATATGTTTTTGATTGAGGTAGAATATATATACAACATAAGATTTGCCATTTTAATCATCTTAAGTATACAGTTCAGTGACATTAAGTACATTCATATTCTTGTGTACCTAGGACCACTACCCATCTCCAGAACTTTTTCATTGTTCCAAACTGAAAGAGATATATGCTATTATTACAACACCTGGCTCTGTTTTAGTTTTGTCATGTAAACAAGTCAAGGAACAATACTAAATGATTATCAAGTCACCCCTCATATTGTATATTTATGTATGAGCTTGACATGTTCTCTGATATGATTCCAAGTTTTTGTGAAGTAAAAATTCTTGGAAGATTGCCTTTTCTTCTACCCAATTTTATTGATCAGGTTTTTTGAAATCCCTTTCCAGGCCCACTTTTCATCACTTCCTCACTCAAACCACATTCTCCATCATAATGGGTTATTTGTAATTCTCAGAACATACCAAACCATTCCACCCTTGCCCATGTACCTCTGCCTGAAATGCAGTCATATCCTTCTATGCCTACCAAACTTACTCAATTAAATCACTCAGAAAATTTTATTAAGCACTTACTCTGTGCTAGGTGTTGGGGATCCGTCAACAATTAAGAGTCTTGTGGGGAGCTGGGCACTGCCCTTTAAGTCTTTGTTCAGATGTCAGCTTCTTGTGGAAACTACTCTGACTGCCTTCGTCCTTTGTCCCATTCCCCCCTCACTATTGCTGATTGTTCTTGTAGTAATTGATGCACACATCTTCCTTGAGAAAATCTCTTCCAGTTTCTTCTTTGTTTATATCCTTGTCTCCTCTATTTAACTGAATGTCACTGGACAATAGGGCCTGCTTTTTACTAGAAAATCTTTTCGGCCTTTATGTCTTTTATAACTGCTGGGGCCACTGGTTGACACTCACTTAATATTCATTGAATCACTAAGTTGGGTTTTAGATAGGCACTTTAAGGTTGTAATTAAATTACGGGGTGCTACCTAAAGATCATGGCACCTTAACATCTCTAGGTTACTGGAAAGTTTAGTTAATAGATATAATAGGTAGAGCAAATGAGGAGGACACTTTAAAAGTCTCCTCCTTATGATGGATTTATATTATTAATTAAACAGGTATATAGGAACTTGTGAGCTGCGACTCCCTCCCCTAGAAATTGGCTTCTTTTCTGATTAATTAAGTTGGATATAGTACAGTATAAATCTCCTAGTGCTTATTCCACTCATTTCATACATGCTAATGAGAACGAGCACGAGTGTGGTGGTGGAAATCATTTATTCAGCGGTGGGAAAAATAGCATCAGGACTCAGACCCCCTGCTGACTTTGCACACAGATTTTTAAAGATTTATATTGGCAGACTAATTAAGTAGCTGAGTGCATTAAATAAAGAGCATGTCATCGCAAAGGTTATAAGAGACTTCTGTGTTTCCTGCACTTGGCATCTCACAGGTGAATGGAGAAGTCGACCCAGTCTACCGCTCTCCTGCATACCGTGGCTGCCATTTTCAAAATTCTGACTCATATTAAAAATTAATCACAGAGTGTTGAGAGAAATTTCAGAGTTCCTAGTAACTATAGAAAGATAAATTTTGATACAAGATGACCCAGAAATGCCTGTCTCCTTCTCACTGTGTGTCTTCAACATTTAAAATGTGGGCAATCCTCTCATTAGCTAAGAGAATGCACTCTGGAAATACAACCTCAGATTTTATGATTAAGTCACTGTTATTTACTAAATTCTACAAAGAGGAAAGAGAGAAAGGTAAGTCTTTAAGTTATTGTTTTATCTGCAGGAAACTATGTGAGCTCTTCCTGGAGGTGGAATGTGTATTATTTCTTAGAAGCTCAAGCAGTCAGCTAGCTTTGTTTGTATCCCGCCTGGCCACAGTTTAATGCTAGTAACCCCAAAACAATGTGATGTGAATTTCATAGTATGTTCACCTACTATGTTCTTTTTTGAATGTCAGTCCAAAACATACTCTTCCTGTAACAAAGTGGTGGCTTAGTATTACAATTTTTCTTGCCCCTTTTCTTCGGTGTGTGTCATAGGCATAAAGATATAGGAACAATTCACAATGGGCAAGAGCCAGTACGTTGAGTAACTGGTAGAATGTGTTTGTTTTGACCGTAGCTGGATCAACCTTGAAGCTGAAGGTCAGAAACAAGCAGGGTTTGGGCTTTTGTCACAGCCAAGACCAGACCCTCAGCTCTCCTCACAGCCAATGTCTTATTTTTCCACTAGAGAAAGAGACATAGTTACAAAAACTTTCCCTTTCTTTGCTTTTCTTATCTAATTTTCCCCTGATGTGGTACTGCATCTATTAGCAGGAAAAACAAAAACAAAAAACAAAAAGCAACTCACTGTTTTGTTTTTATTTTTAATTTCTCTTGGGGAGAAGAGAAAAAAAAATTGTTTTCCTCTATTGGGCTCCCAGCAAACTCTTTCCATCCCTCTTTTCAATACTTTCGTCCCAGGGTTCTGGGTCTGTTTACTATGTTTTTGTGGCTGAATTATGATAGCAGGAAGAGTTAGAGTGTGGACTTTGTCCTGTACTTGATTGTATCACATAAGTAAAGAAGGGGTGTCAGGGAGGGAAATCAAATTAAGGGTGAGAAATTGCCCTCTGCCTTGTGGAAGAGAGGGCTTCCCACTGCACCAGTTGCTGGTAGCACTGACTCATGAATCAGATCCTGTTTCTCTCCACTACCTTACCCAGTGACTCTCATTAGGGCTGGTAGCTCAGCCGGACCAAGGCAAGAGAAGCACTGCAAGATGAACTGAACTTCTCTAGCAGTCTTGGAAGAGATGTGAGATAGGATTCTAGTGCTGGCCCTTGGATACATCATGCCCACTCGGTATCTTGAAGGGGTAGATGTGAGGACGAAGTAGAGAGGGTGGCACAAAACCTGGCCTGGAATTAATATTTTTGTGGAGTGGCACTCACAGGCAGGACATAGTTTCTTGGTAACAAATTTTCTCTGAACAAAAAAGTCATGAACCACAGCCCTAGTGCTCACCTTTCTTTGCTGTCTTTCCTACCCACCATGGAAAAGTTTTCTTTTTCTTTCTTTCCTTCCTTCCGCCCTTCTCTCCTTCCTCTCCCTTCCTCCCTCCCTCCCTCTCTCTTTCTCTCTCTTTTTTCTCTCTCCGAATACCGGGAATTAAACTCAGGGGCACTCAACCATTTGTATTTTATTTACAGACAGGGTCTCACTGAGTTGCTTAGCACCTCCCTGAGGCTGGCTTTGAAATGAGATCCTTCTGCCTCAGCCTCCCGAGCTGCTGGGATTACAGGCATGCGCCACCTCACCCAGCAAAAGTTTTCTTTCTTGCAGGGTCAGGTAAGAGAAAGAGGCTTCTGGCAGATGGAAGAAGAAGAAGGTAAGAGCCAGATAAGACATCAGGGCCTCGGCCACGAGATCTGAGTCCCAGCTGTGTTCTAATGTTCAGAGAGAGCTGCAGCACCAGGATGGGCAGTGAGGCGAAGCACAGAGGCCAGGTGAAGCAAGGATCCTTCTGCCAATTCCTCTGCTCTGCAGGTTTCTAGAACTTCTGCAGCAAACTCCTTTGGGGTTTAGGAGACCAGAACTGGACCTGTGGAGTAATGGCATCACCTAATCCCACCATGCAGACTTGCTCCAAAGTTCCTTCACCATCAGGCCAGAGGGTGGTTTGTACCTTGATGTTCTCTCTGTGTCTGTGGTGATGCAAGCCTCTCCTTTCACATGCACCCATTGCAGTCTCAGGGGCTCTGAGCTGCTGCTCCATTTCCTGAACCACCAGATGGTCCAGGCTCTTACCTTGAAGCATACAGGTTTTCATGCTTCTAGAGACAGTATTTTCCTTCATCCTTAGACTGCCTTTCCAAAGCCACTTCAGTATTGCAATTTAAAAATGAGCACTAACCGTTCCTGCCCTCTGTTTAGATAGAAACCCCACCTTGAGGCAGAAATGAATGGCCTCCACAGCAAGAAGTAGCTGCAGGCCTACAGGGATCCTCAGCTGGGCAGGAATCTCTGATCTCAGAGGGACTTCTGAGGGGGAGGGGTGTCACAGTGAGCCTAGACACCCAGCCCCAAGCAAAACCTTCCCATCCTAGTCAATCACAGTGACAGCCTCAGCCCAAGTCTCACTGAAAGGGACTCAGGCCTTTTGGAAGTAAATGGTTCCTCTTCCAGGTCCTCTTCCGTTCCTGGTGTGATTGTGTATGGACCGGATCTCTCAGGTTTAATAGAGTCTGCTCCCTTCAGGGGCCCTCCTTCTGTGAGGAGGGCAGAGTGAAGCTCCCCATAATTGTGTAGACTAGTTAAGGGAGGCAGAACCCAGGGTAAATTTTCATTTTGCTCGTTGCCATATTTCTTTGCTTGTTATGGTTTCTTTGCACCCTAGAGCTCTTGTCAGCGACCCATTTTGTGAATGGAGACATTTCTGCTTTGAAGTCATAATTTATCCTGCAAGAGCTGCTAAAAGAAGCACTTTTAAACTCAGATCTGAGTGAAGTCTGGGAATTGTAAGTCACCTCCAAGCACTTGGGTAAATTGCAAAGAGTAGAGTCTTTTTTACCTCAGGGAGTCAATTTTAACTTATTGCTTTTTCCTCTGAAGATGATTTTCTCAAACATTTTCTCCCCCTTGCTTTCATTGCAAATTCTGACTTAGGTTGTACACATTAGCTGCTTTTGATTTATTTATGACATGCAGTTTGCTACAAGTTAACTTGTGACTACCTTATTGTTAACCACCTAGCTAAACAAGAATTTTGAAAATTGGTCTTTGAAAAGCCTAGAGACATATTGTATTTTTCAACTTACTCAAAGACAATTACAATTACAACCAGTCATATTTCTTCATAAGCCTGTGAGAGAGGATGTGGCAGGGAAGTCAAGAGTGTTGACCCATATCCGTACGCCTGGATTCAAATCATGCTTTCACCAATTATTGGCTTTGTAACCTTAGGCAAGTGACTTAACCTTTCTGTACCTCAGGTTTTCTCAACTGTAAGTGCAAGACAAGCTTTTACCTTCCTTTTATAGTTGTGGCAAGTAGTAAATGAGTTAAGATATGCAAAGATGCCTGCCACAAAAAGCAAAACATAAGCAAAACTGTCTTCTAAATGTTATATTTGAATATTTGGAGAAGAGAGACATATAAGTGGATCAGAAAAGCAAATATTTGTAAAAACAAGTATCTTTTGCTTTTGAGGTCTAATTATTCAATGACTATTAGAAGCAGATCATATTTAATGCAGGGTGTTTATTGATTTAGTCACTGAAGGTGTTTTGGGTTTTTTTTAAGTACAATCAGATGTACTCTCATGTTTAGCTCTTCTGGGTTTGACGACAATGCCATTTTGAATCTCAGGTTTTAAAGGTTGAAGAGAAACGTCTTCAATTTGTGAATTTGCATAATAAAGCCCATCTGACTGAATAGGGCTATATTAAGTGGCCAGTGACTTTGGTGTACCTCCCTCCCCGCCCTGTACCTTCCCACACACTCTCAAGAGACACTTGTAAGCACACTTTATGCAAAGCTACAGAAAAGAAAAAGAATGAAAACACATCTCTGGGTCCATATGTTATTACTTTTTTCTACCCACTGAATTTTCAGGGTAACTATCTTGTTGTTCGATTTGCTTATTCCTGACAAAGCTATTCACTGATAAACAATAGCCTCCGTCATTTGATAGGCAGCCAAATTTCCCTAAGAGGATTCTTTTGGAACCCCCTAAAATGTCCTTTTGTTGCAACCCACAGAAAGTTACAAGAAAGCAGTTGAACTGTGTAACTGAGTTTTATTAAGAACCCACTGGGACAGGAAGAACTGCTTTCTTGCTTACACATTCTCTCTCTCTCTCTCTCTCTCTCTCTCTCTCACACACACACACACACACACACACACACACACACACACACAGAGTCCTCCTTCCTTCCTTCTCTCCTTCTTTCTCTCCTTCCTTCCTTCCTTCCTCCACATTTTTTCTGGGGTTGGTTAGCAAAGAATTTGGAGCTAAATCTCTGCTGATTTGGTACCATTTGATAATGCATTTTAAGTACCTTCCCAGGAGTTCCAATGCATGACAACATTTTTAAATCTACACCATGTGAGTTTAGCACAGCTCTACTGTCATACACAATTTGTTGCCAGAAAATCCAAGGAGGATTCCAGGGATTTGGTCAATTTGGAATAAACCAGATTAATCACTTGGCAGTTACAATTCAGGTGCATGGACTCACACAGTTCTCTAATAGTTTGAGAACCTCCAAAGGAAAGGTCCTGATGTTTCAATTTCAAAAGCCTGGGCATGTGGGAGGAGTCTTAACTTGGAGGCCAGAGTTCTGTTTCCAGCATAATAAGCTTCCTTTAGATCTCGTGGCCAACGTCAGGTCTTGTTTCTTGCTTTCAGGGTCTGCATACGCCCTCCTTTCTGACATGTATCCTGCTGTAATCTTCCATTGGTTTTTCTGATCACCTATATAATCTGTCTTCAATGGGAGCATGGAGACTTCATGGAGCTGGGAGACTGTTTTACTGTGTTTTCTCCGCACCTAACCCAGATATGACAGGCATACACTTGGGGCTTAATAAATGATGAATGCAGGAGTGATTTCATCTTTGTGCCTATTTCTTGTGCAGTCCTCTTTCCTCTGGAATGCCACTATCAACTGTCACTGCTGTTTGGGGCCAGACACAATAAGGATGACTGAAATTACCACATAACCCTCTGAGCAGGCAGGGAATGCTCCATCAGTCAATGATTTTAAAAGAATTTATTAGGTTCACACCATTTACTTTGTGCTCTGTGCTGAAAGTTGAGAGAACTATTGAAAAGTCTAGTAGTCCCTGGCTAGACAATTTCAGAATCTAGCTGGCAAAATAAGTCTAATACAAATATCATGATTATAATGATAATATAATAATTTAAATGATAATTTTTTAAAACCTGAGACTTAATTCTAAAGAAAGTAAAGTTTCAGAGAATGGAGAGATGAAAGAACGGGTGGACAAAGTATAGATGAGCGTTAGAACTTCAGCAGGAAAAATGAGTAGGAAATGTGAAATGTGATGGCCATGCCTATGATCCCAGTGACTCAGGAGGCTAAGGCAGAAGGATCACTAAGTTTCTTGAGGCTAGCCTTAGAAACTTAGCAAGATCCTGCCTCAAAAAATAAAAAGATCTGGGGATATAGTTTAGTGGTAGTCTGCCCCTGGGTTCAATCCCTAGTACTACCAAAAAAAAAAAAAAAAAAAAAAAAAAAAATTGAGAGAGAGGAAAGAGTGGGACATATCAAAGGGCAGAGGCCAGACTTCCTATATGGGGTGTGGGCAAGATGAGCAAAGACATAGAGACTGGCATGATGGCATGACCAGGGCTTATGTGAGAAGACAGCCAGTGACAGAACTGTAGTGAGCAAGAGGAGATCAAGCTCAAAAAGTCAAATGACAGAGAACCTTGAAATGAGGTTTGCCATCTTGATATCACTCCCGCACTCAGCCTGGCCAGCCTCGGACTGTGGTGCCCAAGGTAGTAGGGACAGTAGCTTGGGTAGCTCTGGAAGTCAGAGGGTGATGCAGGAGCGCATGCTGGCACCTTCACTCCACACTCTTCTCTTGGTTTACATTTCACTTAAATCAGTGCTGAAGGGTTTGACCTAAAAAATCTCTTGTTAATGAACCCGCCTAAACTCTCTACAAGGCAGGCATTCTCAAATTTGGGTGCATATCAAAATCTTCAGAGATCTTATTTTTAAATGCTGATCTCTGGGACCTGCCTCCCACCCAGCAAACAAATTCTGCTTCAGTAGAATAGATTTGGGGTCTAATGATTTGCACTTTTGAAGGTCCCAAGGTGGTTCATGGGCTGAATTTTGTGAATGTGGCCCTAGGGAATAAGTGGTAAAGGAAGGAGCTAGAAAAAACGCATGAGATGGGCAGCCACAGAAAGGCATGATAGGCACAATAGTCCTTGTGACTGATTTTTGCTGAAGTTTAAATGTCACCCGGAACAATTTTTATCTTTTCCATAATTTGGGGGCTTGGCTTGATTTGATGAGTAGAGTGATATATATAAGAAGCATAGAAATTAATCAATTTCCAGAAGCCCACGTAGTGAGAATACTAAAACTCACCTTGATCTAAGGGCATCCTAAAAGCAGCCACTTGAATTTATGCTTTGCTATCAGCTGGGCTCTGAGTAGCTGGTTTTAAACTACAATTAGTAGCAAATTATAGTCAGACTGACTTTCAAAAGAGCTGGTAACATTCTGCTAGGAAACAATTTAAAGGATCAGATTGGTGTTGCCACTAAATCAAACAAGCTCATCTCATTCTGGAGGCCTGGGCCTCCCATCCCTGCCAAAGCTGCTAGTGGGTGGCTTCTCTTTTGGCAAAAAGCTCAGCTCTGGACTTTGGTATTCTAATCAGTGTTCACTCTAACAATGACCTGATCTGCTTGAGGAGGGTGCAGCAAATTTATTGGCAAAAGTGAAGAATGATAAAAATATACATTCTTTCTACACCTCCAGATGCAAAAACTTTGAGAGACTTTTGTGGTATCTGACCTAGTTTCTTCAATTGTGTGATGTAGGTGCTCTGCAAACTCACTGGGAAGTAAAGGGGACCTCAGAGGTGACACTTTCCTCTATGAACTGCTCTTTCATTCAATACATAGTGAAGAAAGGCTGGACAGTGTGAGCACAATTGCTACCCAGTGCTGCACAAGGTCACAGGTCCAAATGTGAGAATGGGAACATCCACAGCTGATGTGGTTGGGAATGCTGGAATGTGGGGTGCACAGTGTGGGGTACGGTTTTCAATGAGATGAGGGAAATTTCTCAGAGGCAGAATTTGAGGAAATTGTAAAAAAGTATTTTATTTCTTATATCACAGCTATGGGAGGGAAAAGGCCTCCATAATACCTATTTCACTAGAAATCTTTTTCTTTGTGTTTCCCAATTTCCTACGGTTTTATACTAAGAGCCGTTTCACCTGAGATAAAAGAAAAGAATGCTTATAATGAAGAAAACACATTTTATGGTTAATCTCGCTCCTTTCTTTTCTTTCTTTTTCTTCTTTTTTCTTTAAACTTAAAAACCTGCAAGCAAAAAATATTGGGTTTTATTTCAGGTGATAGTGGCTGCAGAGAGTCAAGCACTCATTAGGGAACTGCCAGAGCTGTCCCTCTTCAGAATAAATGAGTGCAATACAGCTGCCTGTTCCTCCATGCTGAGCACAAAAATCCATAATGCCTGGAGTTAGGGAAACAAAACCCCCCACTTCTTTGAATCACCAGCTGAAGGTACCAGAGGAAACCACAGCTCTCTGGAGGGTAAGTGACCTTCGACTCCAAGGGGAAACTACACTGAACTTGAATTAAAAGCCAACACCCTGTTAAAAAATGTAAGAAATTTTGCTTGCTTCAAATAGGTATTTGGCACTGAAAGCATGGGTCTCTGGAGGTTCTCCAGGACCACCCAGTTTCTGATTCCCACCTAGGTATCTCTCCAGTTCTAGTTCAAGACAACACTTATCCTGCCTAGTCTGACCAATGCCTGGCATTTTTTACAACCCTCCCAATGCCTCATAACGATGTCTCTCTGGCCATACTGTTTCCTTCTTTCATCAGGGTCAGCTACAAAAGAAAGTGTCAGCTTCTGGGGTCAAAAGGAATGAGATGGGGAAGGGGTCATCTGCCCATCACTCAACTTGGGCCCAGTCTCTCAAGAGTATGTATTTTGAAACTGATGCTTCTTGAGTTCCTCACAATCTACACTTTGATATGTTTTTAAACCCCCCAAATTATGGTCTCTTCAAGGGGTCTAGGCATTGGTACAAGCCTGGAGGAGGTGCCTGTATGGTGGGGATCTGCTTGAACTTCCGCCTGTTTATCACACTTAAATTTGTCTTAACAGTAAGCGTGCTAGAAACCAGCTGCATGTTTAGTGTGTATATTGTTGATCTTGTTACCTACCAACCATTGTTGAGTTGATGCTGGCTGAATTCTGTGCCTTCCTGCATCCTCTGGGATTGGGGCTTTGAGGGAATCTGAGGAATCCCTGCGATACTCCCCAGGGCAGTCTTCTCCATCCTCCAGGAATTCTATAGACTGTGATCCTACTTCCCATTCTACTTTGAGGACAGTCATTTCTTTGTCACTTCTTTTCTCTTCCACAGTCATGGCTCAGCTCATTTTTTTCATCAAATCTTACAACTCTCCTTATTTTATAGATGAAGATGCGGTGACTCAGGAAGCGAAAGAACTAGATGTGTTCCTCTTGTTGACACTTTTTCTGTTCCTTTGTCTTGACATGTCGTGTGTGTGTGTGTGTGTGTGTGTGTGTGTGTGTATGAGAGAGAGAGAGAGAAAGAGAGAAATCTATTTATTCATTCAGAGATTCACTGAATGTTTTATAAAAGAGAAAGAGAAACCTCTGATATTTACTGAGTCCTGACCACATGCCAGACCAGAACCATATGAAGAATCAAGTTTCAAAGAGATTAGGTAACTTGCTGAAAATTGTGCTTCTGGGAGGAGCTGGGCTTGAGATCCATGCCAGGAGAGTCCTATGCTGACAGAGGGTTCTGTGCGTACCACCACTCGGGATTTTAGAGATAGGAAGCTGCCCATGGGGGATGCTGGAGGCCTGATGCTTGATCAAGAGCAGAGCTGTAGGCTGAGGTCCCTGAAGGACAGCAACACAGGAGAGGGGATATTCTGCTGCTCAGTAGAGCATTACACCTAAGCCACCTGCCCTACTTTGGGATCTCTTTCCTCTTTGAGGATTTCCTCAGTCTGAAGTGACATTAGGAGGGAAAAAGCTTTTGCTGGAGGGTTTAGAATGAGGATACCGAGTGTGAAGGTGCCACATATGCTGATTGCAGAGATGCTACAGGGACAGTGGTAGGGGAGGTAGAGGAGAAAAGAAATGTGGAGGCATCCTCTCTGTAGGGGACAAAGCTCATAGATCACTCTGCCTGTTGGGCAAACACTAAACAAGTGTATATTGTTTCCCTGAGCCCTCAGTGGAGAGGGTGCTCCTGGGGAAGCTTCCGCTCCCTTTCTTCTGGACACCTGTGTAGGAACTGGTCTCTACTCCAGGTTGCCCTCTGCATGCAGATGGGAGAGGAGGTGAGAGAAGAGTTCACAATTACTGGCCAGGTCAGCAGGCCTGACATAGACCCTTGTGTTATCTGCATTATTCTAGAACAAATAATGCAGTGCTTGCTTCCTCTCTGCCCAGAAGAGCAGATTTGAAAAAACCCTTCCCTCAACCCAGCTCTGCTCAGTCTGTAGTTGTAGTTGGGGCAGGGAGTGCTCTGAAGAGAAAGACCCCTAAGCTTGTGAGGACATAATTTTTGCTTGGTCTGTGCCTTTGTTCATTATATTTGTCTTTGAAGACATTGGGACTGGAATTACTCCCACTTATTCTTTCCCTCTAGGGATTTGACTTCAGCTCATTTTAAGATGGCAAATTGCCAAGATAGTTTTTTCCCCCACATATTTCCAAAAAGGTTTGTCAACTGTTAGAACTATTTAAATGCAGGCAATATGAAGAACTGTTAGTGTATACTATTCAAGCATGGCTTTTTTTTTTTTTTTTTTTTCTCAAAAGAGTGCAAAGTGACTTTCAGGAGTTTGGAAGAAACTAACTGATGTCATTTCATTATTTCTCACAGGAAAACAAAACCCCAGGAAAGAGCAGAGAGTGATATAAGAATTACATCCAATAGGGGATGGAAGTTTTTCTAGGTTCCCAGTGCTTTTAATTATCATGAATACACACAGCCCTTTTCCACATAAGATGTTGAGGAATGATGACTTATTACTGCTGCTTTGACAAGGGCAAAAGAATCAATGCACTGGCGGATTTGACTTGCAGGCTTATCACTCAAAAAATCCTGTAAGAGTGTGCTCTTACAATGGACACGACGGGCTTTTTAACTCCTTTGATAACTCCTTCACTGCATTCTGTTTTGTTACAGCTGGGACTGACCTACTTTGTTCCTTCATTACGAGGTTTTGCATAGGAAATAATAAATAACAAGACAGAGAGGCTGTGATGTTAAAACTCATCCCTGAAACTCAGCAAGGCTTCTCAGCTTCAAATCCCTAGGCCAGGTTCATGAATTTTATTTATGTATTCATTTATTTATATGATGTCTGGTGCTGAGACACAGATAAAAAATTAAAACATAAATTCTTCAGAAGGATCCATCGAGGAGCTAGATTAAAATTTGAACCTCTGAACTTCCCAACACCTCCTGCCACAGAACTAACGAGATCATTACCGAGCTCCACAAACAAAGGAAGCTCTCTCCTATACCCCAACAAAAGGGAAAAAGGCAGACCTGAGAATACTTGCACAGCTCAAAACATCACTCGCAGCATCCCAAACCAAAACAAAAGCATCTCGCCAAAGAGCCAAACAAACAGAGAAGTCAACCCTCAGCAAACCCTGGTGAGTTGCCAAATTTGGCTTCTGGCTGTTTGCCTTGCGGGAATTACGTAATTCGCAGACAAGGGCTCTCGACTGAGAATTTCAGCTTCTCATTTTAGACTTTTACTCCTAGGAACTGGCAACAAATATAGGTGAGAATCTCACTTCCACTGATGCAATGAGGCTGCTGATTTTTATTAGGTAATTTTGTCAAGGTAGAGATGGTGTGGAAGGAAATGCCTTGTAAATTATGAGATTATGGAATGAATGCCATTTATCTCTCCCCCAAAAGTTACTAAAGCATCCTATATTTTATACTCTACATTATCCATGCCTCCAATTCTATGAGGTCAAAAAATATAAATATCCAAGCCAGGAAACCCTGTTTACTTCCTTCTTCCACAGCAAGCTCAGATGAAAGAACTGGGCTGCTATTCTGGGGATTAGCCAAGGAAAAGCAGAAGTAGGAGGGAGTTGAGGTTAGGAAGCATTCATAAAATGACAACTGCAGACTAGGTAACTTATAGTTGTCCTCTCATTAATATCTACAAAAAATAGGCAAGAAACTCAGTTCTATTGATGCACTGAGGCTACTGATATATTTTTGGTAATAGAAGTTGAACCAGGGGCCTTTAACCACTGAGCCACATCCCCAGCCCTTTTTTTTTTTTTTTTTTAATTTTAGATGCAGCATCTCACTGAGTAGCTGAATTGCTTAGGGCCTCACTAAGTTGCTGAGGCTGATTTTGAAATTGTGATCCTCCTGCCTCAGCCTCCCAAACTGCTGGGATTACAGGCATGTGCCATTGTGCCCTGGGAAATATTTTACCATTTGGTTAGTTTTGGAAGAATTAGGATGAGATACCTACTGGAAACAGCAGTTCTGCTGATCCTCCAGGGCTCTGTCCTTGTGGTGAGGAGGGTTTCAGGTATCCTGAATATCTTCTGTGTGATATTAAATCTACCCTCTAGTCTTCTCTACTCTGCTTTTGTCTCCAGGAGGCTGATTTGTATGATCTAGGTCAATGAACTCCTTTGATCTCTGTCCAACTTACCGAGTCATAAGATCATATACTCTCAACAGCAATTCATGGTTGGATGAAGGGACTGCATCTGAGATTGGACACAAAGAGAGTTAAGGGCACTAGAAGTCACATGAGCACATAGCATAAACCCATTCACTTGCCACTTATACTGGCACCTGTCCCTCCGCTCACACTTGTGACTGAATGTAGGTACAAGGCCCTATGTCCAGCTGATGAAGGAGGTATTGGCTGCTATTGATTCATGAAAGGGTTGGCTCTTTTTATGGATATAAGCTGAAAATGGACTACATAAGTACAGTCTCCTTTAAGAGACAACTTTGAAAGAGTGAAGAGAATTGTTCTTAACAGGCAAAGATTTAGGAGATGAATATGGTTACACACTTGTGTGAAAAGATAGTTCACAATAAGGATACATAAAGGCTCATGGCCAGTAACAAAATAGTGTTATGGTTTGGATAGAAGATGTCCCTCCAAAAGCTCATGGGTTATGTTCAAAGTGAAGTGATTAGTTTATGAGAACTACAACCAACTCAGTGGATTAATCCACTTGATGGATTAATTTGAATGGATTATTGGGTAACTTTAGGCAGGTAGGGCATGGCAAAAGGAAGTAGGTCACTGGGGGAGTGCACTTTGGGATTATATTTCCCCTTGAATTCTCATGCTCTCTCTCTTTCTGCTTCCTGGCCACCATAAGCTGAGCAAATTTCCTCTACCATGACCTTCCACCATGATGTTCTGCCTCACCTCGGGCCCAGAGTAATGGAGTTGACCAACTATGGACTGAACCTCTAAAACAATGAGCCCAAGATAAACGTTTTATTTTCCAAGTTCTTGTCAGGTATCTTGGTCACAGCAACAACAAACTAACCAAAACAATGACTTGTCCTGTTGATCAGAGAGTGGAAGGAGAAATATTGTAGGATTAGGGACAAAGAAGTCCATAGAAGAGGCACATGGAAGCATCAATGAAAGATAATATGATGTGTGATAAGCTTTGAATTAAATATCAATGTTCAACAGAGAGCATCTACCATGGCAGATGTACTAAACAGCCAAGTAGGTATAGTGACTGAGCAATTTGAGGCCAGTCATAGACTTCATGTTATAGCAGTGGAGATGGAAGCTGTGTATGGCTTAAACAACATGGGTTCCTTCTCAATAAAGCTGATCCGCCACTGGTGACTGTCCAAACTTCTAAAACCAGACGCCAATGCTGAGCCACTGGTTTGGCACCATCCCTTGTGGAGACCAGCCTGTTGGTGGCAAGTGATTACACTGGATCTCTCCCATTTCAGAAGAAGCAGTGATTCATGTTGATTCAGTCAATATGAAGATTGCCAGATGCAAGATTGCCTTTTTTCCCTGAGAGATTCTTCCAGTATGACAATCAATGGATGTATAGAGTGCTTAAATCACAGACACAGGATGCCATGCAGCAGTACATTGTCCTGAGGAACCTAGTTAAAACCAAGGAGGTGTGGCTGTGAGCCTATGACCATGGTGACATGCTGCAACACTCAGAAGTTTAGATCTGATAGAATGATGAAACAGCTCCTTAATAGCCACTAAGGACCCAGCTTAGAGATGATCAACTGTGAGAGTGGACATCATGCTCCAGAACATAGGATATTCCCTGATTGACTTTCACACTTCATTTCAATTCACTGCTCTCTTTGCCCAGTTCACTGCTTTCATTCTCCCCCCAGGTGCTGATCTGGAGGGTTTTCCTCAATGAACTTCCTGCCTACAAATCTCTGCCCCAGAGCCTATTTTTTGGGAACTGGACTTAGGACACATGCTATTTTTCATTTCAGAGTACTTTTCCCATCCATGCTTTTGGTTGAGTCTCCTTGTATTATCCTAATCTGAGTGTGCCCTCTGAATCCTGCTGGGACCCTTCCTGGCAGGGCAGGGTCCTGGGTAAAGCTGCTCTGGGACAGTGATCCCATGACTGCCCAGTTCTGAGGTTTGGTTTTGGTAGGACTCCTGATTCACATCCTCAAATCTGCCAAAATCAGCTTAACAAAGATATTTTTGTCTCTACCTTCTTTGTTTAAATTATTTGCTGAATGAGGAAGCTACTATTTGATGGTTTTTTCAGAAACTCCAACCTTTCCATGGTGCTTATACCAAATTTGGATGGAACAACTAAGTGTTTCAAAGTTTTCTCTTTGTAGACAGGTGTGTGTGTGTGTGTGTGTGTGTGTGTTTGTGTGTTTGTGTATGAGGGCATCTAACAAGTTCAAACTTCTCTCATTAGGACTGTTATTTTCACCCCTAGGCAGGAGCCCTGATGGAATCAGCTCTTGTTGGCCTTAGATGTACCCTAAAAGCTCATGTGTTGAAGGCTTGGTCCCCAGTGCAGTAATGTTAACAGGTGGGGCATTTGGGGGTGATTGGATCTTGAGGACTCTAACTTCATCAGTGGTTTATTCCACTGATGGGCTATTGCAAGGTGGTGGAAACCTTAAAAAGTAAGGCTTAGTTAGAGGAAATAGGTCCCTGGGGTTATGCCCTTGAAGGGTATATGTTGTACCCTGCCTGTTCCTCTTGTGCTCTTTTTCTCTCTGTGTATCTTGGCTGCCATGAAGTAAGCAGCTCTGCTTCATCGTGCACTCTCCGCCATGATGTTTTGCCTCACCACAGGCCCAGAAACAACATAGCCAAGCCAATCACAGACTGAAACTTTTTTTTTTTGTATTTTTTATTTGTTTTTTTTAGATATACATGACAGTAAAGTGTATTTTGACATATTACACATACGTGGAGTATAACTGATTGTAATTAGGATCTCATTCTTGTGGTTGTACATGATGTGGAGTTACACTGGTCATGTATTCATATATGAACATAGGAAAGTTATGTCCAATTCATTCTACTGTCTTCACTATTCCCATCTCTCTCCCTTCCCTTCATTCCCCTTTGTCTAATCCAATGAACTTCTATCCTCTCCCCTTATTGTTAGCATACACATATCAGAGAGAATATTCAGCCTTTAAGGTTTGTTTTTTGGGGGGGATTAGTTTATTTCACTTACCATTTACCAACAGATGCCATAATTTCATTCTGTTGTATATATATACCGCATTTTCTTTATCCATTCCTCTGTTGGTTCCATAGCTTTGCTATTGTGAATTGAGCAGCTATAAACATTGATGTGGCTGCATCACTGTAGTATGCCCGTAGATTAAAACTTCTAAAACCATAAACTGAAGGAAATAGTTCCTCCTTTTAGATTAATTTTCTCAGGTATTTTGTCTCAGTGAAGGAAAGTTGACTAACAGATCTTTATGATGCTCAAAGTTATTTAAACCCTAGATGTATTTTGAGTCTAAAATTTCATTTAAAAAATATTTTTCATGACACAATAAATAAATTTATTATCTTTGTTAAAAAAATAAAATATTACAGATAAGGATAAAAATATTTTTGAATGTCAAAAACCATCCCTTCCCCAAAGAACAAACTAGTACCTTCTAGGCCTTTTCCAAATTGGCAATCTATTCAAAGTTCTGCATATTCTTTGACAAGGAAATTCTATTTTTTAGAAGTTACATGTACAAAAACCTCTTGAATGTGCATAAGAAGAAAGAAGGATATTTATTGCAATCTTGTTTATAATAGCAATAAAAGTAAACCCTTATTAAGGGACTAAATAAATTGTGGTATATTTTTACAATAACATTGTATGGAATCATAAAAGCAGTGAGGTGAATCTTTAAATACTAATGTGGAAAAATCATCAGGAAATGATAAATGTAATATTACCCCTATTTTTAGAGCTGCTTAGGGAGATGATGGTCAATGGAGATGACCTGGGTTTGGTGAGAGAAGCAGAAGGAAGAGTAATCCACACCCCTCCCTTGCTGGGCCTCCCTCCACCTTTTCTTCCTCTTTTCCTTTATCATCTGTCTTCCCCTTCATTCTGCATTCTTCCCTTTCTTAATCATTTCTTTTCATGAGTTAAAATTGAAGCCAAATCTACGTTCTATGAACTGTTTGTGTTTACTTTCATTAACAACCAGTTGAACTCAGTTGATTAGCAGCAAGACCTATCCAAACTGGTAGTTAAAGTGTCAAAATAAATGAATGCATTGCCTGCACCCTGGCTCACATGATCCAGTTGATGAATAATTAATTGAGCAGCAATATGATGTGTTATATGAAAGCCTGCCTGCTTTGGCCTACTACAAAAGCTTAAAAATAAACTGAAAATTTGACAAGGTTACAAAGAAAAGAACAAAACAAACAAACAAACAAAAAGAAACTTCAAGTATGGGTTGAATAATAAAATATGTAGTATTTGCACTTAGGAATACCAGTAACATTATTCTTTGTGTTATTATTAGAGCAGGCAGATTATCTGAATTGAAATACTCTAGTCTGGTGACTTCCTTGTGTATCAAAGGGGAAAGTGGCCCAAAGAAGTGAGGTAGCAAAGCAGTAACAACCTGCCATTTTCTGGTGACACATAGAGAGCAGAGATGTCCATTATCTTTTCTTTGGGGAATGGTCCTATCCCTCTCTGTTGATAGGATTCAAATTCAAATGTGTGGATCTTCTTGTACTCATAGGTTTGTATAAGGGGCACAATCATTATAGGATGGACAGAAATGACTGGCACAGTGCTGAATGGGTAATGACTGGCTCTGGGCTTCTCTGGAGCTCTGTGTCTTGGTTTAAGGGTGACTTCAAAGTTAGAATACTTGGGAATAAGATCAAATAGGAAATAGTCATCAGAAGTGGCCATTTTTAGCCAGAAGAAATGGAGAAATAGGGTTACTAGATAAATGCAGGACACCTAGTTAAATCTGAATTTCATATAAACAACAAATACTTTTTAAGTATAGCTATATTCTTGAGAGTGCATAGGACATACTTGTACTAAAAAATTATTTATTACTTATACAGAAATTTAAATTTAATCAGGTTCTGTTTGTGTTTTTTGTTTGTTTAGTTTTGTGGTGCTGAAAGTCAAACGCAGAGCTTTGTATATGCTATACAAGCATTCTACCAGTGAGAGACCCTCTGGCTTGAGTCCCCTGTATTTCTATTTGTTAAATCTATCAAGTGTACCAGGACACCTGTTGAAATTCTTAACTTGAAATGTTCTATAAACTTGACAACAGATTGTTCTGTAGGTTTCTCAGTTTTTCTGAATCCAAAATTATAAATTGAGATCAATACTTTGATTTCAAAGAGTATTGGATATTGGATATTGGACCATTTCAAGGACAAGTTCTCTAGGAACTGGAATGTCCTGAAATGGAACAGATTGGACCAAGGATATCACCACAAGAACATTTGTAATACCAAAGAACCAGGTGAAACAAAGGTTGTTGAACAGGAAATAGCTTTTTTAAAAAATTAGGAGCACATCTATATGATGGAATTCTCCACAGGGTTTCTTCTAGCCTTGGAACTACTTTATAATAGAACTCTCACAACCTGGTCAGCTAACTTGTTTTCTAGAGGAGGAGCTGGGCTTTCTGACTTCTCAGGGGCATGGCTAATGTACTTTAGAATGCTTTCCTGTCCATACATAATGTGAAGATTTCCAAGCAGATCTTTAAGTAAAAACAAGCAAAAGAGCAGTGCGCATGTTAAGTTCCCATTTGGGTAAATTTTAAAAAGCATAAACATAAATACAAATGACTTTTTTTTCTGGGTTAAGTACTTGAGAAACTCTTCAGAATATTTATTTTAGGGAAAGGGTTTAGTTATTGAGGATAGGTAAAGAAGACTTACTATTTATTTTATTTCTTTATGGATAGGTTTTAAAAACAATTGTGCATTGAAATAGACTGGATTTTATGTTAGGAATACTGAGGAGAGGTTTCCCTGCAACGGCTGGGGATATATGCTAGAGGTAGGTTACCTCATGTATCTTTCTGTTTTAAAATGGCATAAATTTAAACCTTAACACTTTGAGGAAAAGTCCCACCAATTAGTTTTGATGCTCAGTCTCCCTTGTTCACTTAAAATTTCGGGTTATAGGAAATGTCTCCCAGCACACCCATGACCAGTTGTAACATGTATTTGCCAGTGAGTGTCATGGACCACGTAAGTGTCTGGATGACTTGATGGATGTCTACAAATGCACATGCAGTTCTTGGCTTTAGGTTCATAGCAGGCTTTGGCAGTTCAGTAACCAGGAACAGCAAATCTTTTGACTCCCATCTTAATAACAGCTTGAACCACATAAAATTGTTATTTCATAGGCCAAAAGTAAACAAAGGCTGAATTTCAGTAATTTTCATATGGTTCACTGAATCCTACTTCTGCATATTCCTTTTTATTTTCTTCCTCTAACAAGTAGGAAAGAAAATCCAAGAAACTAAAGTATGTATGTTTCTAGGCTTCTAACTCTGCCTTATCTTTTTTATATTACATTTTCTTTTATTTTAGTTAGGGTATATGGTATAACAAAGTACCATATACCCAGGGCTTATAAATAATACAATTTCTTTTCTCACGGTTCTGGAGGCTAGAAATCCAAGATTAAGGTGCCAGCATGGTTGAATTACAGTGTGGGCCCTCTTCTAGGTTGTATCTTTACATGGTAGAAAGAGAAAGTGACTTAGTTCTGTGGTCTCCTCTTATGAGGCCACTAATCCTATTCATGAAGACTCCACCCTCCTGGTTACCTAATCATTTCTCAAAGGCCCCAGCTCCTAAAACCATCACCTATATCTCTATATATCTATACATATAAACTTTGGTTGTAGACATAGTTTCAGTCTGACATCCATTATTTATGATACTTATGTTAAAAATAGCTCTGACTTCTAGAACAGTTTGAATATGCCAGGTGTTTTAAATGCTTAATTCTGTATTCTCATATAAACTTTATAATAATCTTATGAGATAGTTATGTTTATCCCATTTTGCAAATTAAGGAGCCTGAGACATAGTTTAAGCATCTTGCCTGGCTTGGTACAGCTGTAGGTTTGAAGCTGGCATCTGAGCCCAGGTGGTCTTTTGCTGGTAACCACTATATTTCACTGCCAGCAATGATAGGCCTGCCACTACCCCATTATACCAGACCAACCAACTCTGTTAGCCTCAGACTAGTTGGTCTTTCCAGACTCCATGGAGTGCACCTAATGTTCTCCCATGGCCTTTAAAACCATGTAGAAATTTATTTTTTAATTTTTCAAAAAACTTTTGCATAAGGGATTGAACCCAGGGGCACTTAACCACTGAGCCATATCCAGCCCTTTTTAAAAAACTTTTTCTTTTTTTTTGAGACAGGGTCTTGCTAAGTTGCTGAAGCTGACTCTGAACTTGCAAGTCTCCTGCCTCAGCCTTCCAAACCTCTAGGATTACAGGTGTATGCCACCACACACGGCTCTGCATAGAAGTTTTTACAACTTCAGTCAGACAAGTGGGTCCCCACATCCAACTTTATGGAGTGTGGGCCCTCAGGCAGGCAGCCTGATGTTTGATGCTGGTACCAGTCTCATGACTAAGAAACTGTACCTGATAAAAATCATCAATTTTCTTTTCTACCTATGTTCCCGAAGGCCACTGCCACAGCACTGATGCTTTCCCCAGCTCTCTCTGTCCAGAGGCATCTGATTTTACTGTTATTTACCCTGCTCACAATGGAACTCACCTTTGTGCCTCGGTTCACTTTCTCTTTCCTAAATCAATGGAGCTGAGACAGCAGCTAAGCAAAGCAGCCAGCAGGTGCCATAGATGGAAGAGGACCCCCCTCCCAGTACCTGCGAGCATCTTAATTAATTTTTCTGACATTCAGTTTCTTCATAGAATGAGAATAAAAATGCTAACATGGTGGGCTGTGGTATGACTTGTGGTGTGCTAATGCCTGTGTGGAAAGCCCAATATTAACACAGGACGTGGAAAATGGTATGAAGAAGCAGCCTTGGGGCTAGTGTCCCTGTGCGAGGCTGTGCCAGTGATGTGTATTAACACAGAATTTTCAGAGTTATAGTGTTCTTTTAGCAATAACCACCTCACTAGAAGGTATCTTTTAAGTTATCTTAATTTATTAATTACATATTGGTATCTGCAAGTGGGGGTGGGGAAGCTTAGCCCCCCCCCATGATGTTTTCTTCTATAAGGACAGAACTTCCAGTTTTGACACCTTGGTCCTCATTCATGTTGCCCTGGGGACAAGGGGAGGGTGTGAAATCACCTAGGTTGTGAGTTTCTCCTTTCTTTTGAGCATATCACCTAAAATGGTCTTTCTGCTCCACCAGAGACAGCCTCCCATAACTCACTGGTTCAGAATTTATGCAGAATGGACAGGTTCTATATCACAATTTATGTTAAAGTATGGGCTTTTTCTGAGAAATATTTCTCAGAAGATCTATTAGAATGCAATTTCTCCTTTGCCCTCAAGACCAAGCTTTTGCATTGCCAAAAATTTCAAATGCTAATTAAACACATAAGTTGCATATATTCAGTATTCTAGTAGGTGATAGCTACCATATTAATGTTAACATTTCAGATTTGGTATTTGGGAAATTTGAATAATTTGATAGTCAAATATTATAGGCATTTATGCTGATATTTTTGTGCTGATGTAATAGATTTTTCACTTATTTTTGTGAATTGTTTTCCTTCAGGCTACATACTCAATTTCGGAATGGAACGAACACAATATTCATTTTAATGTGATTGAACTTTTGCCTTACTAATAAAATGAAGGAGTCTGCTCCCTCAAAAGCACTTCATGGTTTGTTTTATAAGTAAAGTAAATAAGACAAACATATATTCGAAAGATATTGTTAGTGTAATAGGTCTCCAGATGAAGAGAGAACATCATTAGCATTCCAGAGTTCTCTAAAACCTGCTCCCACCAAGTTAACTGCTACCTTGACCTCTCATCAGACACTAGTGTTGTTGGTTTTTAAACTTCATGTAAGAGCAGTCCTACATAATGCACTTTTTGGTGTCTGATTACTCTTAACGAGCACCTCTATAGATTCTTAATCTTGTAAATATTGTGATTTTTAAAATTTTGGTACCAGGAATTTAACCCAGAGGCACTTAACCACTGAGCCACATCCCTAGCCCATTTTTATATTTTTATTTAGAGACAGGTCTTAGGTCCTCACTGGTGAGGCTGGCTTTGAACTTATCATCCTGCGGCCTCAGACTCCCGAGCTGCTGGGATTACAGGCATGCACCACCGCACCCAGTTTTTAAGCCAGTTCTTGGGAAGGAAAGGAGGCAGGCAGTGAAAGAGGAAGGGTGGGTGGGCAAGAGAACAAGAAGGAGAGTGTGTTGGTGGGTCCCATTTTTCCATATCTACTTTGAAAGTGATGCAGCCTATGAAAAATTTGGGGACAATATAAAGAAGCTCTATTAACCAGGTAGTGGCTACGTTAGACCTTATTTACAGAGAAAGTAAATTAGATCTCAACAAAAATCTTGATGACCTGACTTGCTTCGACTGTGCAGTGGAAGTGTGGACCAAAGGTTCTGTTTCCTGCAAATCTTAAGAGGACCCCAGGGGATTGTGCTGGCCTGATTTTACAGTCCTGCCTTTCAGTCTCCTTTGCCTAATTGTTATGATTTTGTACTACAGTCATCAGCCCAGAGTCTGAAACAAATCTCTGTTGGGAGATGTTTCCTACCAGGTTTTCATTATGGTCACAGATCATGGATGAAAAGATAACATCTTGGCTCTTTAATTACAAATCCTTTTTGGAAAAGTAGCATTTTTTTTTTTAAATGAGAGAATCTATATTTGTCCTAGCCATATTCTTGTTGCAGAGATAGGCTAAATGATACAGCCAGCCACATTTGTGCCTCCCTAAATCCTTTCAACTTCTGTTTCCAAAGACACACCCTGAGCTTCTCTTCCAGAGTCTGACAGTTTTCAGGATCCTTACCACTCAGGATGGAGATGGAAGTTAGGTCATTTTCTAAAGTTACTGAATGAGAAAGATAGAATTTGAATCTGTCATCATTCACTATACTGTGATTATTCCCTATACTTCCTCGCATGGGTAAAACAGTGATTATGACCTATCCCTTTAATTTTTCAGATGGGGAAATGGAGATTGTGGAACTCTTCCAAAGCCCAATGACTTTCTACTTCTCCGCTCTGACTCTTGCCTCCCTTACCTCTTTGCCAACCCCAACCCAACTCTTCTCTGAGGTCCCAACATCAGTCTCAGAGTCAGAATATGTTTTAACTATTTTACTCCACTATTCTGTACTAATAGTCACAAAGTCTAAACATGGAACTTGTTGGCTAGAGAGGAGCAGAGAATGATAGTTTGGGCTGGGCATGGTGGTACAAGCCTGTAATCCCATAGGATTGGGAGGCTGAGTCAGGAGGATTGCAAGTTCAAAGCCAGCCTCAGCAAAAGTGAGGTGCTAAGCAACTCAGTGAGACCCTGTCTCTAAATAAAATACAAAACAGGGCTGGGGATGGCTCAGTGGTCGAGTGCCCCTGAGTTCAATCCCTGGTACCCCTCCCAGCAAAAAAAAAAAAAAAGAAGAAAAAAAGAATAGTAGAAGAGAATGATAGTTTGGAATTGTGGTAGGAAAGCTATTTGGCTGACAAAATAAGCCTGTGGTATCCCTCAAATCACTCCACGAAGTTTGCTTCTATTCCTTTTCTCCACAGCTCTTGTCTTTACAATACTTATTGCTTCAAATATTATTCATTGAGCACCTACTATGTACCAGGTAGCATTCTAGGGACTTAGGACAGATAAATGAAGAAAATAGACAAATCTTGGGAGACTTATACTCTATAAGGAAGTGATAGAGAAGAAGTGTTAGATATTATAAATGATAAATGGGCATAGTAGTCTTCTCTAGAGAAACATAATCAATAGGATAAATGATATGGAAAACAACTAAGCAGTGTAATAGAGATTAGGAATGCTGGTGGTCAATGGTCACTGCAGGTTTAATAGTGTTCAGAGTGGGTTTACTCAGAATGTAGCAATTGAATAAAGACTTACAGTAATAAGCCAGTCAGATATTTGGAGGAAGAGCAGGCCACAAAAGGGATGAGTCAAGGCAAAGGTCTTATTGTAGGAGCATGCCTAGAATGTGTGAAGTAAAGCCCAGGACCAGTGAGGGAGGAGGGGAACAACAAAAGGTGAAGTCAGAGAAGTAACCAGGAGTCAAGTCATGTAATGGCTTGTTGGTCATAGATAGAACCTGGCTTTGTCTCTGGTGGAGATGGAGAGGCATCACAGAGCTTTATGCAGAAGGAAGACAACTCATACTGTAATTAACCATTTTGGTTGTATTGTTGAAAACAGGAAGTAGAGGGGGAAGGAGAAAGGGAGATCATTCAGGAAACAATTTTGATAAGATGAATGATGATGGTAGCTTGGAACAGTGGAGAGACATGGTTATGTAGTCCAGATATAGAACTTCTTTTTTTTTTTAATATTTATTTTTTTTAATTGTAGGTGGACAGAATATCTTTATTTTATTTTTATGTGGTGCTGAGGATCGAACCCAGTGCCTCACGCGTGCTAGGCGAGCACGCTACCACTGCGCCATAACCCCAGCCCCCAGATATAGAACTTCTTGATGCAATGGATATGGGATCTAGGGAAATGATAAGTCAAGGTTGACTTCAAGATTTTTGGTGTGAGCAACCTGAAGAATGGAGCTTGCAGTCCCTGAGCTATGACAGATTGCAGGAGCAATTGAAAGGGAAGGGGAACACGGGCTGCATGTTGGGCCTGCTGAGCATGAGGTGTTCACCAGATATCTAAAGTAGAGATGCTGAGTCTGAAGTTTGGAAGAGACTTCTAGATAGAGACACATCGTGGGAGTTGTCTGCATATAGATTGTATTTAAAGCTATCAGAGTGAAACTTTACACAAGTGATGGGCGTAGATAGAGAAGAGGCTCAGTTTTGTGCTTGGGACACCCTGACACGAAGAGGTAAAGGAAAAAGAGGAGGCAGCTCCAAAGGAGACACAGAAGTGTCAGGAAGGTAATGGGGGGAAGTGTGTGGTGTTCGAGAAAGGAAGAAAAGTAAAAAGGAGAAGGGCGCACCAACTGCATCAAATGCTGCTGATGGGCTGAGCAATGTGAGGACTGAGAATCAGAAGTTAAATTTAGAACTGAGCTGGTCAGAAGGATCCTTAACAAAAATAGTTTGGATAAATTCATGAAAGTGAAAATCTTACTGGGATGAGTTTAAGAGGGAGTTCAAAAAGACCTAGACCAGGAAACAGTGAGTATAGATACTCCTTCGAGTCTCCGTGTGTGCACATGCGTGTGTGCACATGTGTGTGTGTGTGTGTTGAACAATACTGGAGATCAAACCCAGGAGTGCTCTGCCACTGAGCAACATCCTCAGTCCATTTAATTTTTTATTTTGAGATACAGTCTCACTTAGTTGCTCAGACTGGCCTTGAACTTGGGATCCTCCTGCTTTAGCCTTCCCGAGTCGCTGGAATTGCAGGTGTGAACCACTACCTGGGTTAAGTTCTATGGGTTTGTTTGGTGTTGTTTTTAAGGGGAGGAAAGGAATGGGTAGATGGGAGAAGTATGGTCAAGAGAAATGTTTTTTTAGGTGGGAAAAAGAGCAGCATGTTCATGTGCAGATGGAATTGTTGCTGTAGGCACAGGACTGGATGGCTGGAGCTCTGAGGTGAGGGTGTGAGGCCCTAGTTGGGGCAGAGGCTGGTTAGGTAGGCAGGGGTGGCTCCAGCAGTGGGAAGGTGGGAAGGTGGCTGAGTACAGAGGCTGATAGTGGAAAGAGAAGTTCTCCAGGCCTTTCTTTGAGTTGATTTTTTTCTGCTAGGGAAGAATGTCACCGACTGAAAATGTAGGACATAGGAAAAGATGTTGGAGATTGAGTGGGAAAATGGGACCGTGCATGGGCTGGGGGACCATGGCTCATTTTTCAGGTGGCATTAAGGACCTGTTTGTGATTCCTGACCTTGGATTTCAACAAAATCTGTCAGCATTCTGTTGTGTTTGTTTCTAGGAATATTTTGCGGTACAACTAATGTACATAAAAGTGGAGAATTGAAACTTTACTCTTTTGGAACTTTTTTAAATGAAATAATTTAAATGTTTTGAAAATGAACACTCTTTCCTTAACTTTTTTTTCTTGCTTTTCCCTCTCCTTGCCTTTTTTATCCTTATCTCTCCCCTCTCTCCAAAAGCACTTGTGAGTATCTTCTAGACATGTAATAATTCTAATTGAAACTGGTTTTAAACAATCCACATTTCTTCAAAACACTGAGTGTTTTCCTAAGTGCTAAGAAGTCTGTTATGTACTGTGAAAGATACCAAAAGAAAAAAAAAGAGAGATAAAGAAAGGAACACTCTAGAAGCTCAATGAGGGGTGGCAAAGATGAAACATGTATGTCCATAATAATAACAATCATCACAATGTAAGATAGACAATTGGCAAGGATTGATTTGAAAATTGTGAATGTTTAGAGAAGAAAAAAAGCTTATTTCTAGCTGGAAACCGGAGAACTGGAAGATGCGACAGATTGTATTTTCCTAGGAAGGTCACAACACTATCTCCCGTCCCACATGCTTTTCTATGATGAGACATCAATACCCACTGGTGGCTGCTGCTCTTGAATCTTGGTGGGCCTGTGACTCATTTGTAGTCCACACAGTGCACTCTGGAAATGTCACTGAATAACAGCTTCTTCCTCCTCCTCCTTTTCTTCTCCTTCTTCAAAGGTAAAAGGACTTTATTTATGGTCTTAGAAATTGCAATTTGGGAGACATGGATTCAGACAGTTCTGAGTCAGTAAAAAGGCAGGAAGAACAGAAGCTTTCATGTTGAGAAGATACAGAGGTTCTCACTGCATAAATTCTCGTACTAAGTCAGAAAGAAAATTGAGTCCCACCCTGTTTCCTGGGACATCATGAAAAAAGTCCTGAGCGTCCATGTGAGAAGTCCAATTTCCCTGAGGCAACCATGCTGTGAGGCTGCCCAGGCTACACAGAGGAGGCTACTTGTAGGTGCTCAGGTCAACACCCTTGCTGATGGGCAGCATCAATAGCAGATGTAAGAAGGAAGGCACCTGTGCACAAGGCTAATCCCCAGCTCCTAAGTCATGCTGGCTGTTAGGTTTTCACTCAAGACCCAGACATTAGGAAGCAGAGTCAAACCACTTCCACTATATACCTCTGAATTCTTCACCCAAGGAGTTCAAGAGTGTAATTAAATGGTTGTTTCACATTGTTGAGTTTTGGAATGGTTTGCCTGGTAAACAAAGTAATCAGAAACAAAAGATTCCTTGATAGAGGAATTTTGGAGCTAAGTGAACGTTTTGATCTAAAGAAAATAGAATATGAAATGAGGTGGGGTAATTTTATTCTTATTTGTGTAAAAAATTCTTTGAATTTCATTTGACATTTGATGTTCTGGCTTTAAACATTCATTGTAGAAATACCTCTGGACGTTTATCTGATTCCAGAGTATTTGTGAGGATTTTGGAATGCAGTTCTTGTAATTTGATTCTGTGATGGCGTAGCAACAACTACACTTCAGTAGAACTGACCTCCTGAAGGGAGTAACTTTCATAGAAAAAGCTGACAACATCATTACAGAGTTACCAGTGCATACAAAACTGCCAGTACTTGATACTTGTCACATACTTTTTTTGTGTGTGATTTGTATAATTTACTTTTTTTTAAAAAATATTTTGTTTAGTTGTAGATGAACACAATGTATTTATTTTATGTGGTGCTGAGGATCGAACCCAGTGCCTCACGTATGTGAGGCAAGCACTCAACCGCTGAGCCATAGCCCCAGCCCCTGTATAATTTACTTTTAAAACTAATTTTTATTGTCATATCACAAATGCTTTCGATTTTCTTTTGATCTTTCAAAAAGGGGGAAATTTTATGTTGGTGGTTATATACTTATTGACTCCTTTACCTAGCTAGGCCTTTCTGACTTTGCTTGTATGGTTGATTAATAGGTAATCAAATAGTTTAATTTCTTTGCTTTCCTCTCCCTTTCCACCTCCCTCTGGCTGCCTGGGTCAGCGTTGCAGTGCTGCTTTTACCATTAGAATGTCTTGTTTGCAAGTTACTGGGGCATACACCAGCCAACTCAAGAACACAGGAACAGTAGCTAGATGGCATTGGTGGGATTGGCTACGGGGGTGTGAAGGCATTTACGGAATTGGAGGGGAGGCTGGAGGACCAGGCCTGGGCAGAAGAAGGATCAGAGCTGCTCCAGGAAAACAGGAGGCAGGAAACGATTCTTCCAAGCTTGTTGCTGGAGGAGAATAAGCTCCAACTTTCTAGGCCTCTGTGTGATTCTGCTCACTTCTCACATTCTTATAAAGTGTGGCCAGGCCCAGGGAGGAGGTCTCTTCATTATGTCCAACAGGAGGAATTTCCCAAAGTAAAAAGTGTACCTGTTGCCATCAGAAGGGAAAGGGAAGTTAGACAGCACAATGAAGAATGTCTACTCTACTGCTGGTCTCTGAAGTCATCTAAAGGGCCAGCAGCAGATTGGACCTTATAGGTTTTACTACCTTCATTCAATCCAAGAGTGTCTATTTAACCTGCTATACACTTTAATTAATTAATTATTGGCATGAAGGATTGAACCCAGAGATAATTTACCACTGAGCTATAACCCCAGTCCTTTTTTTTTTTTTAATGTTTTAAAATTTGGAGACAAGTTCTTGCTAAGTTGCTGAAACTAGCCTCAAACTTGTGATACTGCCTCACCTAAACGTTATTTTATTTTGGTACTAGGGATTGAACCCAGGGGTGCTTTACCACTGAGCTATATCCCCAGCCCTTTTTATTTTTTATTTGGAGACAGTCTCACTAGGTTGTTTTGGGCCTTGCTAAGTTGCTGAGGCTGGCCTCAAACTTGCAATTTTCCTGCCTCAGCCTCCCAAGTCCTTGGGATTATAGGCATATGCCACCACACCTGGCTTACTTGACTTTAAAAGTCATCTTCACACCCCATTTGAGAAAGAGTTTTTATTTTTAAAAAGTTCCATGTTAGCTCCTTGTTATGGTTTGGATATTAAGTGTCCCCCAAAAGTTCCTGTGTTAATGCAGAAATATTCCGAGGTGAAATGATCGCATTATGAGAGCTGTAACCTACTCAGTCCATTCTAGTTTCAATGCACTGACTGGGTGATAACTGCAGATAGGTGAGGTGTCTTCTGGAGGAGGTGGTTCACAGGGGCGTGTCCAGAGGGTTCATCTTCCCTGCAGATCCTTACCTCTTTTTCCTGCTTTCTGACTGCCATGAGGTGAGCAACCTCCTCCAGGCACCACCCACCCTCCTGCCAACATGCTGTACCTCATCTTAGGCCCAAAACAATGGAACCAGTTAAGCATGGACTGAACCTTTGAAATCATGAGCCAAAATAAACTTTTTTCCTCTTAAGTTGTTCTTTTCGGATATTTTGGGCACTGCAATGAGAAGAAGACTAACACACTCCTTATTAACTTAAAAGCTTAAAGAAACCTAGGACAGTGGGGCACACCTGTAATCCCAGAGACTCAGGAGGCTGACACAGGAGGATTGCAGTTCAAGACCACCTTGAGCAACTCAGTGAGAGCCTGGCTGAAAATAAAAAAATAAAATGGGCTGAGGATGTAGCACAGTGGTAGATTTCCCTGTGTTCACTCTCCCCAGACACAGACACTCAAATAAACACACACACACACACACACACACACACACACACACACACACATGCACATCTATGAGGTGGATATAACCAGAATTAACATTTCCTCTTCTGAGGTGAAAACCGGGGGGGCTGGACATTTAAAGCACTTGTCCCAGGTCACCTTGCTGGTTTAGAAGTATAATCAAGGCTCCAGTTGATTTTGACTTTCACCCAATTCTCTTTCTCTTCTTTATGAAGCAGTGTCCTTAAATATAGTTACTGTAGGTCCAGACCTCATCTGCGAAATTTCAACATTTATTAGCAAACTGCATAAAAGAAGGAAAAGGTCCTTGGAAAGGTGAGAGTGAAGTTTTGGCTTTGTTACCTTTGGTACAGGGTCATGATCGTAATCATCACTTACCTGAGCCCGACTGGCTGGTTTCCTCCCAGGACTGACAAAAGGATAAAATGCCAAAATAGATATTATTGGATTATATTAAGTAAAGTGAAGTACATGTGACCACTTTGCATGCAATTGTGCAGCATTATTATTTTATTTATTCTCACTCAAAATTCTACTTATGTGTAGAAAGTTGGTGAAATATCATTGATTATTGTGCCATGTACTACTAGTTGAGCATGCAATAATAATGTAAGGTAGATTCCCTGTGCTTTAGCAATGTGGATAAAATCAGTGGATTTAGTACTTTCCCATGTAAATCATATTTTCTTCAGTTTACTCTTGCTATCTATTAAGAATGCAGTAGTAAAGGGATTTGTTTTCCAAAAAATAATTAAGCCAAGGACAATGTGTCCCATCTTTGATGAAATGCAGATTTCACATTAAAATCAGATCCTTCATTTTTAAAGGTTGAATGGAATAGCATCTAAAAAAAGAATTCCAGCTGGTTAAATTTGGGCTGCTGAAAAAAAAAAGTTTAATGTAAGATTATTCTTGGTACAGAAACATTTTCACTTGGCTGTGAATTAAAGATACATTTGAAAATCATTTTAAGCTCGTGCTCTCAGAATTGTGTGTGATCTGGGAGATCATCAAACAAATGTCAATAGGCATATTGGATTCAGTAACATGGCTTCCCTTATTTTAATGAGCTATTTCACTAGAAATAGATTAGGTGATCTGCTTAGGGAATGGAAGTCTTCTGCTTGGAGGTACACTTACAGCAACTAGTCAAGAAAGGCTGATGATATCATTATACATGCTGGTCTTCCCATTCAATCTTGGCCCACCTCACTTCCTGGAATGAACACTTACCTTACTGATTTAACTAATACTCTATGACGGGGATGGAGGGTGGTATAGTTCAGTCATACTTAGCATGCATGGGTCCGTGAGTTTAATCCTCAGCTCCAAAACCAAAACAAAACAAAGCAAAAACCCTTTTACCCTTATTTCCCTATGCCTAGGAATCTGAACTACCATATGGCAGATGTAGACATTTCAAGAAATGCGTCAATTGATTTTTCTGTTGCAGATCTTTATTTATTATTTATTTATTTATTTATTTATTTATTTATTTATTTATTTATTTATTTATGGTGCTGGGATTGAACCCAGGGCCTTGTGCATGCAAGGCAAGCACTCTGCCAACTGAGCTATATTCCTAGCCCCCTCTGTTGTAGATCTTAAGCATATAATTATAATATTTGTTAGCGTTAATGAACTTACGTATCAGGTACTGGTCTGATTATATTTGTTTTTACTTCATGTAGTGAACATGTTTCACTTTGGCCATGGAATGTCCAGCCATTTGGCACATAAACTTGGCCATTACTGGCTGGGGAGGAATTGAGAAAAGAAAAATGTGCATTTTTCCTTGAAGTGTAGATATTTTTGCTTTCTTGATGTTTTACCAAAGAAAGAGTTTTAAATAAAAAACAGGGTAGTTCTTTCCCATTCTACACTAATGTACTATAATTTTGCAGATTGAATGAAGAATAAAGATTCATGCCAGTCCCCTCTGAGGCCTCAAATCTGTATGCCCTAATAGATCCAAAAAAAGACCAGTGATCCTGCAGGACAGTAGTTTTCATCCACACCCTACTCCACTCCTTCTAGACAGAGCTCTTGGCATAGGTCCATCTGGGAGGCTGCCCTTTTTTCCTGAATTCTTTGCTTTAGCCCCTATATTGTCACATTGGGGGAGCTTTCTGAGAAGACCAGAAAGGACTAGGTTGCCTTTCCTGCTGTGGGTTTCAGTCATGGTTCTGTTGACAGGAGAGTGGCTGAGTTATAATAATACCTGTCCTTCCACATCACAAAGGTATCATTAGTACGAAATGACATAATGGATATAAAAGTCTTTTGAAAAGAGTAAAAACACAAGTGCATGTAATAGGAGAACAAAGAGCATTATGATTATGATGATGTCAGAGGGCTCCACCCCAGCACAGTCAGAGGTGTCAATGACAAGATGAATTCTTTCTGTAAGGCCCTAGAGTTTTCATCCATGTTTTTAGCAGACTTGTACAAAATTAACTATAAAATTAAATTTCTTAGGGAAACAGAGGAATGAAAAAAGAACAGCGAGCTCCTATTTGGGACCAACACCACCTCAAATTTTCTCTCACATGCACAGATACACATTCCACACAAGGCATCTACATAAGATATGCATAAATCTTGTGTAAATGTCAACAGAAGGAACAAAATATAATCCAAATGTAGCTTGAAATTCTGTGCTCTTCTAGATCTGGGTCAGATTACCTCAACTTCATAAAAGAGATACTACTAAACACTCCAAGTCTCTGCAAGATTTCTCAAGATCCCAGGTTTCCTATGTTTATAAGTTCTTACCATTTTATCCCTGGGTCTTTTTTCTTACAGGCAGACTCTGCTGTATACATAGCACAGAGAAACTCAGTCCCTTTCTGATTTCAGCAATCCACATCAATCATCCTAAACATATAGGTACATTTTGCCAGAATGAGTGAGGGTGTAATGGATGTGCTGGTGGGATGGAGTTTACTGGCAACAGTGAAGTCAGCATTCATCAGATCCACACTGAAAGTCTATTGAGCACCCCTTCCAGGAGAGATGGAAAACTCTTCTCCAAAGGCCTGTTCTTCTATCTCTCCCTGCTTATTTCTGTCTGTGTCCACACACCCCCTATCCATAACCTCTGTTAGAAGACAAATAACAGATTTCTTCTGCCTATCTGAAGCAAAGCAAGTCTTATTACCCTCACCCCAGTCCCAAAGGCTGGGTGAGTGCTCCTCCTCTGCCACAAGGCACTCTTTCAATGAAGGATTCTTCCTAAAAGAATCTAAAGAATAACTTGTCTTAACCTCCTTCCAAAAATGTTTACATATTACCTAAATCCTGAAGCCCGTCAGGGTCAAAAGAGATAATAGAATCATAATAAATACTTTTTTTAACTAAATAAGATATTTAGCAAAATCTTTAAGTTGGACCCAATAGTCTTAAAGCTATAGCTGAGTTCTGACATCCAATTTTTCTCACTTATTCTCCTGAATGAAGTAGACAAACTTATAGCTGTCAGTACCAAAAATGACAAGCTGTCTCAAAATAATGCAAGGGGAACACCCACATCTGCTGTCCTTTTTCAAATGTCACATCACATTGATCTCCGTGAGCCAGGAAGTCACTTAGCACATTTTTAAAAAACTCATATTGTCCAGGGAAAGGACTTCTTTCATTGTCAATCGGCTAGCGCATCACTCCTCTTGTCCATCCGCAAGTTTGAGGTAAAAGGCATGAGTCATGATCTGAAAATCAAATATGCACGTGCAGAACATATAAAATGAACCACAAACATTAAGAATTAGAGACACAATGTGGCCTTTGTGAAACATGACAATGTCCCTGGGGACCACAGCTTGTGAGTGTTGTTGAGCTAAGGAGAGCAATGACAGGGTTCAGGGCTTGCCAGAGAACGTGTCATAACGTGGAGATTTTAGGAAAAGTGCAGCGTGCCTTTAATCAGGCCTACGAAGAGCTTGCTAATAGTGCCCTGTTTGTCAGTTGTTTATGGGGTGAGTGGTCTGAAATCAGAACTTTACCATTTTTTGTCATGAAAATTTATGGTGTGTTTATCAATTTTTTTTTCTTTTGCAAGAAAACATTTGCAAAATGTTTACCTTCCCTGAGAGATTGACTCTGAAACATTATTTTCACATGGATTCACTCCCTTTAAATAGGGGATTTCAGTTTCAGTGACTTTTAAGTCACCCCAAGCAGATGTCAGTGCTCCAGAGTGATCACTTGGGACCTACAGTTTGTCTGGGGGAAGGTGCTGCTGGAAAACACCTTGAAGGATTCCAACCACAAACAAATGCAGGAATTTCTGCCTGTAAAGCCTTTTCATCTGCCACATTGGTTATTATCTTATTCTGATAGATATTCATTCAATCATAGAGTGTCAGGTTGAGTCTTTGATCTCATCTTCCAAAGTTAATTGTAAAACTTCTGTGTACGCACCTGTATTCCTGGATGACAAAATGGTACCATCAGATAATTCTTACTGTCATGGATAATTGCCACAGAGAAAGGAAATAGAAGAGAGGCTACAATGAAGAATGAAAGTGAACACTTATGAGGAACATTATGCCTTAGAAAAAGGCATTGCAATATAATAGCATAATGATTTCAATCCCAGATTCATAGTGACTTAATGAAATAAGCAACATCCAAGCCTCAAAACATATGTTTACAGAGACAGATTGAATATGAGATATGTCTAGTGTAAAGTAGTGATTTTTGTGTCCAAATGTCATTATCTTCAAAAGATAGATAGTCCTTTGAGGTCTGAAGATACCGATAGTTTTCTTTTAATGTTCCTTGTGCTCGGTGCTTATTGTTCTATCTTGCAAGACACTTAGTATTTCCACGAACAGGCATAATAGGATTTGCATTTCAGCAAGCATTCGTCCCCGAGCCTGACAGAAAGGCTGGAGGTGAAGAGGACTTCTTATTCTGCCTGTAATAGGTGATGATTTGGTTTAGAAAGGACTTCAGTTACAATGACAGGGAAAATTAATGACTCAGTGTTTTCAAGTCAATTTCATGTCCTGCTTTTAATCTGGTCTAGACCCCTTCTCTCATTTTCATTTGTCAAGCAACATACTTTTCCTTAGTGTCTGGTGTGTGTTTGTTGGGGGTGGGGGCTGCCAAAACTGGGGCAAAAAAACTACTTGGAATCATGTCATAGAACTAAAGGAAAGGGTTGATCTGGCTGCCTCAGATGGAAACAGCTCTCCAGGGTTGATATCACTGATTATAATGTTGATGGCAGGAAAAAGTAAGGCAAAACCACAGAATTGTTAATGTGGCAACTAACACAACCCAAACTGTAAATATCTACTAAAGCTGGGATGTAGGATTTCAACAAACCTCCTGATATTTTATTCTACCAACATAATTTGAAATACAGGTTCCTTTCCCACAGGTCTAGGAGCCTTTCTTGGATTTGGTTGTCAATTTAATGATCATCTCATCATCGGCTGGTCTACGGCTTCTCTCTATTCCTCATCTTTGGTCCACAGCCTTCCTCTACAAGGCTTTGATTTTTATGAATTATGGGTTACTTAATGTTTAAACTGTACTGGTACTTTTCATATTTTCTTTTGAATGCAGACCTGGGAATTTGTGATTGAATGAAAAGATTCTTCAACTCCAATTTAACAGTGTCCTGTCCCTGGGCCTTGAATTCTTCTGCTTCCCCCAGTCTTCACTGGCTCCACCACTGGGATTCAGGCTTTTAGTGGTTACTTGTATCTATGAAATTCTTCATGTCTTATTTTTTTTTTTTTTTTGGTACCAGGGATTGAACTCAGGGGCACTCAACCATTGAGCCACATCCCCAGCCCTATATCTGTGTTTTATTTAGAGACAGGGTCTCACTGAGTTGCTTAGCACCTCACCATTGCTGAGGCTGGCTTTGAACTTGCGATTCTCCTGTCTCAGACTCCCTAAGTGCTGGGATTACAGGAATGCACCACCGCGCTGGACTCTTCATGTCTTTTGACTTAAGGAAAAACTCACTTGTTTTCAGTAAGTAATTCATCCAAATTTGAAAAAAGTAATTAGAAAATTCAGATATTGTTTCAAATGATGTCTTTAAAAAACCAGATTTGCCAGGGGCATTGGTGCATGCCTGTAATCCCAGTGACTTGGGATGCTGAGGCAAGAGGATCACAAGTTCAAGGCCAGCTTCAGCGATTTGATGAGACTCTAAGAAACTTATGAGACCCTGTCTCAAAATAAAAAAATAAGAATAACTGGGGATGTAGCTCAGTGGTAAAGCACCCCTGGGTTCAATCTCTAATACTATGCACACACAAGGCCCTGCCTCCATGAGCTTCTAGTTTGAATAAACAACCCCCCTTTCCTTAAGAAAAAAAACTTGGATATCGGTCTTTTCAGGATTTTGAATGCCTAGTCATTGAAAGACTGCTCTTTTTCTATTGTGGCAAATATATATAGCTATTGCAGAAGCTAATTGCAATTATTCACCCTAGACAAAGGGGAAAAAAAGAAGTTTTTCTTTCTCCAATTTCTTAATGTGTGTGCAAACTTGCCATTCCAGATGGGGCCCATTATATGATGCTGTATTTCAAAGGGAAACATTTTTTGAAGTTGCTGAAAAAAATGTCTGTTAAGGAAATCGAGCTGCTGAAGAAAAGACACGTGTTATCTATTTGCTCAATTAGTAGCGAAATCCTGGTATTAGTCTTAAAGAACTGCAGGGGTTCTAATTGAAATATTCTAATCCTCCCTTCTTTCCAATCTACCCAGTGCTGTTCTGAAAAAAGAGAAGGAATCATATGATAAAATTCTGGGTAAAAAAACATTTGTGAATTTGTAGCTACGAGAGCAGGATTGCACTGTTTTGCTTAATGCATCATTTATTAAAAGTTTTTCTCAGTAGGACAGCAAGCAATTATTTGAAGCAGCTGGGTCCAAGAAGGACCGATCACGTGTTATTACACGCAGAGGAATTATGGATTATGGAAAGCTGAACAATGTAATTATGTTCATGGAGTGTTGCTTATTAATTTTAAAGGTGAGATTTGTAATAATTTCCTAATAGCTATAAAAACCAGAGCAAATGTCTGGATTTGTAAGAGTCTCCAAGGTTTAAAATTGGTACATAGATTTAATTTTGTTGAAATATAGTAGCCTGATAGTTTTCAATGTTTCAAGAAGAACAAAATCCTGCAAATGCTAAAGACAAAAACCTAAAACGTAATCAAATATTCTGGCTTCTTAAACTTTCATTTGCCACTACCCTAGACCCTTCATGTGTGGAGATGGACTCAGAATAGTGTCATCCACAACTGTATTATATTTCCTAGAAGTAATTATAGAATGGTGAAAAAATGATATAATTATGGTAATTAACACCTTCTCTGGCTCCACTGTGGTAATTATTTGAGAAACATTCCCACAACCACTCAAAAAGCAGTGCTACCTTTGCTTTTCCTGCCCTAAACTGTTAGAAGTTTCTCTCTATTCTGTTCTTCATTCTCTCTTCGTTCAGTTTCGCATTAACATTATTGCTAACTAGGAATTTGAAATAGGCAGCTTTTGGGAACAGGCCGAGAAAGGTCTCTTTTGCCAGGTAAGTGGGTGCTATTTGCAGCAAGGAATTAAAACGTGCATTACCGATTTGAAAAAAAAAGGGCTGATAATAACAATAGTAAAAGGACAAAAAATGAGAATGAAAAACTTAAAAGACTTTGAAATTAATCTGAATTAGTAAACTGTGAAATGACTTGAAATTGCAGATAATCTAGTGGTTTGATAACTACTAGCTCACTTATTTATTTTTGCAGTACTGGGGACAGAATCCAGGGGTTCTCTACCGCTGAGCCACATCTCTGGCCCTTTTTGTTTTTGTTTTGAGACAGGCTTTCACTAAGTTGCTGAGACTGGACTTGAACTTCGATCCTCCTGCCTCAGCCTCCCAAGTTGCTGGAATTACAGGCATGCTCCACCTACTAATGCCTTTATTTTATGTAACCTGACATAAAATTTAAAAAAAAAAAGGATTGGTATCATGATTCTCTCAAGTATGATATATTTTAAAGTTTCCCAGATGTTAGAGCTTTAATCTTTACCTTTATTTTTTCTGAATAGAAATAACTTAATTTTTTCAGCCTATCAGTGTAATGCATTTGTTTTTAATCCAATCTGCCAATCTAGTCTTGACTGATGAGTTTAGGTCATTTACATTCAATGTTACTATTTAGATATGATTTTTATTCCCTGTCATTTTGGTGTATTTCTGTTTTTTAATTTGAATGTGTTTCTCCATTGATTCACTGTTCTTTTAGTGCAGTTCCTCCCTTTGCTGGTTTTCACTATTATTTTTCATTTCTTATTCGTGAAATATCTTATTGAATATGTTTTGTAGTGCAGGCTTTCTAGTTGTGAATTCTTTTAACTTTTGTTTATCACAGAAGGTTTTTATTTCATCATTAATTATGAAGCTTAATTTTGCTAGGTATAGTATTCTTGGCTGGCATCCATTTTCTTTCAGAGATTGTTATATATTATTCCAAGACCTCCTTAGCTTTGAGAGTCTGGACTGAGAAATAAGCTGATATCCAGATTGGTGTCCCTCTAAATATTAACTGTCATTTTTCTCTGGTAGCCTTTAAAATTCTATCCTTATTCTATATGTTAGATATTTTCATAATAATGTGCCTTGGTAACCTATAAGCCTCCTGTATTTCATTTTCCATTGCATTCTTTAGGTTTAGGAAATTTTCTGATGTTATTTCATTGAAAGGATTGTGCATTCCTTCTGTTTGTATCTCTGAGCCTTCATCTATTCTAGTAAATCTTAAATTTGATCTTTTCAGGTTATCCCATATTTCTTGCAAATTCTGTTCATGGTCTCTTGACATCTTTCCTCCAAGGTCAACTTTATTTTCAAGATTGTGTATTTTGTTTTCGTTGCCTGAAACTATCTAGCCTGTTTGTGATGCTTTCAATTGAATTTTTAATTCGATTTATTGATTCCTTCATTTCAAGGATTTCTGCTTGCTATTTTTTCAGAATCTCTATCTCTTTATTGAAATACCTCATGTATTTTCTCTCTGATTTCACTTCTTATACTGTCTTCACAGATCAGTTTAACTATGTACATTCTAAACTCTGCCTCTGATATTCCTTTCACTGTCTTGTCGATGGATTCTCTTATTGGAGTATTTTGGTTTGTTTGGGGTGATTTGTTCTCTTGCTTTTTCATGTTGTTTGTGTGTCTACCCAAATAATAGTATGGATCTGAGGCAGTAGAGTTTCAACCCTGTGGACTTATAGTGTTCCTGTACCTCACTTGCTGAGAAGCTCCTGTCTGCTTTCTTGGTTTTACACCACAGAGCATCCAGGAAAGTGACCTCCTCTATTCTGCCATCTTGAAAACCACCAAGCAAATACATTTTAAATAAATATTTAATTATTCAACATCATTTCAGCATCTATTATGATCATGTAACAGGACACCATGGTGATCAAACACAGAGATGGTGCCTCCCCTTGTGGTGTTTACTAGCTGGCTACAGGAGAAAGACATTAATTAAATAATCATAAAGAAATATAATATTGCAAGTGCAACATGTTGTATGAAGGAAAGGTACATAGTGGAGACTGGAGACCTTATTCTAGGGGAAAGGATGTCAGGGAAGTTTTCCCTGAGAAAGCTATGATATTGAGTTCAGACTTCAAGGAAGAGTTGGAGGACAGATGGTACCTAGAAAAAGGTAGGTGTGTGGGGAAAGAGATTGAGTTGCTGAGTTCTTCAAGTGGAGGAAGCTGCTTCATTAGAGGTTTTGTGGTAGGAGGGAGCATATACATTTGAGAAAATTAAGACTACTATCCAGAAATGACTTTGTCACAGTGAGACAAGACCAGAGTGGTAGGTAGGGGGCCAGATTTTGAGGGGCCCTTGTTGGGGACCTGTTTCTCAGCCTTCAAAGTAATGTAAAGCAGTGATTGAGGTATAGAGGTAATATGTATTGTATCTGTTGGCTTCAATGTGGAGAACTGGAGGGGAAGGGCAAAATAGATGCAATGGGAGGCTATCATGTTAGAAGGAAAAGAAAGATGATGGCAGTGTGAACTAGGGTAACAATGGTGGAATTGAAGAGATAAGAACATGATGAGTGGTGAGAGTGGACAGCCTAGTCTTGCCCAGTTTAAAAAAAAATGCTTCCAGTTTTTCCCCATTTGCTACAAAGTGGCTTGGGGTTTTTCACAGATTGTCTTTATGATGTTGAGGTAGGTTCTTTCTATCCCTAATTTCTTTAATGTTTTTATTATGAATGGTTGCTAAATTTTGTCAAAGGCCTTTTCTGCATCTATTAAGATGACCAAATGATTTTTGTCCTTAATTCTATTTATGTGATGAATTACATTTATTGATTTGCATATACTAAACTATTCTTGCATCTCTAGAATGAAACCATCTTGTGGTATACAATATTAATATGTTGTTGACCATTATTTGCTAATATTTCATTAAGTATTTTTGCATCTAAGTACCTCAGGAATATTGGTGTATAGTTTTCTTTCTTTATCTCTCCTTATCTGATTGTAGTATAAGTGTGATACTGGCTTCATAGAATGAATTTGGAAGTGTTACATCCCTTTCTATTTCTTTCTTTCTTTATTTTTTTTTTACCAGGGATTGAACTCAGGGGCACTCAACGACTGAGCCACATCCCCAGCCATATTTTCTGTTTTATTTAGAGAGAGGGTCTCACAGAGTTGCTTAGCACCTTGCCATTGCTAAGACTGGCTTTGAACATGCAATTCTCCTGTCTCAACCTCCCAAAGTGCTGGGATTATAGGTGTACACCACTGCGCCCGGCTCCTTTCTATTTCTTGAATAATTTTAGAAGTATTGGCATGAATTCTTCTTTAAAATTTTGGTTTATTGTTTGAGGTCATGCCTCGTGGGTCTCCTCCACTAGTTGGGTTCCGAGAGACGAAAAGGGGTCTTTGGGGAAGATGAAGTGGGGTCTCACGGGACTAAGTTGGGGTGACGGTCTGCGGAGTCACTCCACCCAGACTCCAGGAGTAGGTAAGACTGCTCTGCCTGAACGAGACGCAGAACCCACTTAATCCAGGAAGTACAGAGGCTTATATAGGGTCCTTGGACCAATCACATCCCTGAGGTTACAACCAATGAGGAGAATGGGAAAAGAGGGAAGGGAGGGGTTGAAGGTATAGAGAGTGCTCCTACATTGGTTGAATTCAGCTAAGAATCCATCTGGTTTGGGGTTTTTCTTTTTTGGAAGGGTTTTTATTACTGCTTATATCTTATTACAAGTTATTGGTCTGTTTAGGTTTTCTATGTCTTCTTGCTTCAGTTTGGGAGATCGTATTTGTCTATAAGTGTAGCCATTTCTTTTAGGTTTTCCAATTTATTGGAATATAACTTTTCAAAGTAGTCTCCAATGATTTGCCAGATTTCAGAGATGTCTGTGGTGTTTTCTCATTTTTCATCTCAAATTGTACTAATTGGGTAGTTTTCTTTTGGTTAGTTTGGGCTAAGAAGTTATCAATCTTATCTTTTCAGAGAACAAGCTCTTTATTTCATTGATCCTTTTTTTTTCTTTTTTATTTCTCAAGTTCATTTATTTTTGGCTCTGATCTTATTTCCTTTCTTCTACTAGTTTTGTAATTTTTTTTTTCCTTCTTTTTCAAGAGCCTTGAGATGCATAATTAGGTTGTTTATTTGGGAACTTTCTGATTTTCTTATATAGGCACTCATAGCTATAAATTTTCCTTTCACAATCACTTCTGTAGTGTTCCAAAGGTTCTGGTATGTTGTATCACTATTCTTATTTGAGTTTCAGAATTTAAATATTTTCTCCCTTGATTTCCTCTATCACTCATTCATCATTCAAAAGAATATTGTTCATTCTCCATGTTTTTATATAATTTCTGAAGGGTTTTGTCATGTTGATTTCTAATTTCATCTCATTGTTATCTGATAAGATGCAAAGAACTATATCAATATTTTTTGTTTGATAAGAGTTGCTATATGGCCTAAAATATGGTCTATTTTGGAGAAGGTTATGTGAGCTGCTGAGAAGAAAATGAATTCAGTTATCATTGGATTAAATATTCTATAGATGTCTGTTAATTCCATTTGATTTATATTTTTCATGTATAAAGAGTCTTTATCAAGTTTGAAGGATAGCTTTGCTGTATATAGTAGTCTTGGTTGACAGTTATTTTCTTCCAGGACTTGGAACACCTCCTGACTTGTAGAGTTTGTGCTGAGAAATCAGAATTGATTATGATTGACTTGCCTTTAAATGTGACCAGATGTTTTTCTCTTGAGGGTTTTAAAATTCTATCATTGTTCTCTGTGGTAGACATTTTAATTATAATGTGGAGAGATTCCTTTCTGATCATGTTTATTTGGACTTTGGAATGCCCCTTTTATTTGGATATCCATCTTATTATTAAGGTTTGCAAACTTGTCTGCTATTATTTCCCTGAAGTGGTTATTTATTCAATTAGCCTTTGTTTTACAACCTTTCTTATTTACAATTGATTCTTAAATGTGGCCTCCTAATGTTGTCCCAGAGTTCTTGTATATTCTGATCATGGTTACTTATTTTATTTTCTTTAATACTGTCTGAGTGCTCAAGACTGGACAGTTTGTCTTCCAGTTCTGAGATTCTCTCTTCAGCATGGTCTACTATATTATAGAGATTTTCAACTGAACATTTTATTTGATTTATTCTGTCTTTTATTTCCAAGATTCTGTTTGGTTCTTCTTCAATATTTCTATCTCCCTATTGAATATCCTGTTCATATTCTGTACTGACTTCCTTAATTCATGTTTTTTTTCCCCTGTATTCTCTTGGAATTTATTGATAAGTTTGATAATAATTCTCTTGAATTCTTTATCTGATATTTCATCCACTTCAATATTTTTTGGTTCGGTTGCTGATGAATTGTGAACTTTAGGAGATGTAATGTTAGCTTGCTTTTTTATATTTCTAGTATTACTGTGTGGGTTTTATGCATCTGTTGGGAGGTATTTTTCTTCTACTCTTATTTGTGGACCTTTTTAGGATACAGTCTTCACTTACCAAATTGTCATAGAGTGATCTAGATTGAGACCCCCTCATAGGTGCTATATCTACACAGCCTCTGTGATAATTCCCTCTGTTTTTGCTATAGCAATGGATGTCCACAAGTGGGATCTAGGGTCCCAACCCTAGCTGTTTCAATTTGGGACCTTATCATTAGTTTGGGTTTTTGTCTTCTATTATTTGTATTAAAGTACAGCTGAAGATCGAGTGTCATTAATTTGAGTTTAGTTATTAGCAGAGCTTCCTCTTTGTGAACTTGTAGTGTCCTAGTAGGTTTCTCACACCTCACAGGATAGTGGGAAAAAGACAATAGCAACAACCAATGAAAACAATATACAACATTAAAATAAATACCCGATTTCTACTATGACATCTACAATGTTAATAACCACAAAAACAAAAAACAAAAAAACAGAAATGGTAGGGTCAGCAATTGCCAACAACAACAACAAAAATTAACCATGAATAAGATCTGGCATTAAAGCAAACAACAGGTGTCATTGCAACAGCATTAATGGTGGGAGCAGGAGTTTTATAAACCAATTAGTGCTAAGAGATGGTCAAAATACAGTTAATTAAGAGAAAAGAAAATGTGATAAGAAGGTATGCAAGAGCTTACATTTCAAAGAGTGAGCAGAGAGAATGCAAAAGAGATATAACGTGATGGTTATAAGGAAGAAGGAGAAAAAATAGAAGTAACAAGGTAAAGGGAGAGAGAAAGAGAATTATAGAATTTGTGAGCAAGAGAATAGAGAGAAGGAGATAGAAGAGAAACCAACAAATGAGAATAATACAAAACAAAACCAAAATATACAAGGCAAAAACCCTAACCCTCAAAAGACAAGGCAAGGAAAAACAACTACATTTAAAAATGTTATAAATGAGAAAAAAAGAAATATGTATATGTATATATGTTCATGAACCAATCAGCACAGCTAACACACACACACACACACACACACACACATACACACACACAGAGGGAGAGGGGGAGAGAGAGACAGAGAGAAGAAAAAGAAAAAAGATTTTTAAAAATGAGGGGATTGTTTCCACTGAGATGATCAAAATGTCAATGGGAATACAATCAATGCCCAACTCTCTTTCTTTCGATTGCTTCTTGAGCTATGTACTGAGAGACAGCCAGTTCTGGGGCTGTTAACACTTTCTTCTGTGTTGCTCACCAAGCTTCCAGTTGGAGTGGCCTAAGACTGAAGCTGGTTCAAATATGTCTCAGCTTCTTTTTTCACCAGTATGAGGTAGGATAGGGTAGGAAGAATTGTGGGATGGAATTTTGTCTACACAGATCAGATCAAGGTATTCCCAGGGTAGGGTTGCTGCAGAGTTCTATGAGGGGAGTTCTGGACAGTGGGCTTTGGTCTAATCAGACCTCAGGGGCTTTGTTGGATGGTCTCAGCTCTGGAGGGGTTAGATCAACATATCCCAAGGGCCTGACAGATGCCATTCTCGGCTGAGAGTCTATATATTAGGAGCCTCCCAAGAATTCCACTTGTAGGGCAGTGGAGCCTCCCAAGAATTCCACTTGTAGGGCAGTGGAGCCAGTCTTCCACCCTCCCTACTCCCCACAAATGTGAACTTCCCAGGCATAGTCCCTGAGTACATTCACATCCACCTGTTCAGATTCCTGACCCACTTCAACAGACAGATCACATGAGTACCAGACAAAGGAGAAACATGTTGTGCTCTCCTTTAGTTTTCCAACTTGAATCTGTCTGAGTACAATATTCTCTTTGCCTGTTTCATTCCTGTTCTGCAAGGAACACCCTAGGCCATAGGTAGGCACTTGACAGGACAGGGTGACAGTGTTTGCTGTGACCTCCTGGCTCCTGCATCAGCAGATGCAGCATGGCCATCTCAAGATGGCTCCAGTTCAGCTCTCTGTGGCCAGTTGAGAAACATAGGGCACTTTTCAAACACTAGTGCACAATGTAGCCTCTGGATCTACTAAGTTCAGGCTGCTTTTCTGATATCAGGTTTTGCCATACTAAATCTGTCTGTTGTGTTTCTCTCTGTGTTCTCCCTCCCTCTGTGCTCAACTAGCACTGCTGCTGCCCTTGGCTTAGCTCCAATGTAGTCTTTCTTCTTTGTTCAATGTACCTAAATATCTGAGTCTCTAAGACACTTCAACTGCCTAATATTTAGTTTTAGTAAAATCCCTCTTTCACTCACCTCTCTGAGAATCAGTATTCCTGCTGCTTGACTCCAGAGCCAAGGAGTTACTCCAGGAATTCAGCCTTCCTCTAGCCTGCCAACTTGAAAATATTTAGGCTAAAAATTTTGAGAAGTTTGCACTCTATAATGATTTGGACATATTCCAGCATAATTACTATGCAGGTGTATGTTCAAGGCCCAGCTCAAGAACAACTCTTACCCTCATATGTTGATTTGCTTGCTGATCTCTCTCTTGCCTACTATCCCTTAGATTCACTGAAGGGTAGAATCTAACCATAAGCCCTTAAGGGTTGACCTTAAAGTTTATCTTCTATGTTTTTGAAAGACATTCTCTTCCTGTCCACTCCTGCCCAGGCAAGGAAGGGAGTTATCATTAGATGTTATGGTTGATAATGCACACAGAGGTATGCACAAGAAAAGATCAAAGCTCCAAACATATTTATCTTTTTGATGAATCTACCATTCTTGTTCAAACAGCTTTGTTCAATATTCTTTCAATGCCCAAGCTAAGCTTATCTTTGGTAGCCCTGACTTGATTTCAACTGGAGAGGCATGGTGAATTCCTTGGATGAACCAACAGGAACAAAGCTGTATTTCTTTTTTTCCCACCTCTCTTGTCCCCAGCCTTCACAACTTTGCTTGCCTGTGAAGCTCCATCACTGAGACTCATATTTTCCTTTTCTAGCTGTAGCCTGGGCTTCCCAGTGTTGATTGCTTGTAGCTTACTATTTCATTTGGGATTAATGCTTTGCTATTATATGTATTGTCCAGCCCCTCTCTCCTGCCTGGTACTCTAGTACACTGCTTTCAGTATTCTCATGGGATTGCATGTGTCTGCCATCACTGTCTCAATTTTTAACAGGAAACTAGGACAATAAGGGCCTTGAAAACGTGAATGTGAGAAATGCATGGATACTAGTGTCTAGGGATACTAGTGCAAAATGAAAACAACACTATCTTCTATTACTTGCTTCTGCCACCCTGTTTTCACCAGTGAATAACTAGAGCCCTTTCCTGCACCATGGGCAGGAAAAAATTGGCTTCAGCCCTCAGAGGCTGCACTTCAAGATGTAAAATATCACTTTCTATGTAGACATGTAATTGTATTTTCTTCCATGAAATACCATAAATAGCCAGGTGTGGTGCTGCATGCCTGTAATCCCAGCAACTCAAGAGTCTGAGACAGGAGGATCATGAGTTCAAAGCCAGCCTCAGCAACTTAGCAAGGTCCTGAGCAATTTAGCAAGACTCTTTCTCAAAATAAAAAATAAATAGGCTGAGGATGTGGCTCAGTGGTTAAGCACCCCTGGGTTCAATCCCTGGTACCAAAAAAAAAAAAAAGAAAAAGAAAAGAAAAAAATCTAACCAAAAGAGAACAAACAACAACAATAAAACACACACACATGCACACAGAAATACCATAAGCAAATTCTTTCCTGGCTCTAAGAGTACGGCTTCAACAACAAAAGCAACACATATGGTATTTAAAAAGTAAAACTTGGGAAATGTAGTGACAGGTAGCTAGGAGCAAAACTTCCACGCAGTAGTTAAACCTTAATGGATAATGTAGGACAGCTTTGTGGAGAACAGCTCCATGTAGAGCTGGCCTTTAAGGAAAGGCTTTCTGTTTCTTACCAGACCCAGATAATATTGCTTTGGTTAGTAGTGACAAGTTAATGAGAATTTAAACAGAATTTGGGGTCTTCTAGGGAAGAACATTCTGGAAAGGATCATAAGTCTTTATTACTTTAAAGGGAGAAAATATGAAAGGCCAGGAATCGTTTCTCCTTGAGCCACTAGGTAATGCCAGGTGTCCAATTTCCAGTTGCCTTACAGAGGCTTCTTTTACTCCTTCACTGCATGTGCATGTCCTTGCTGACACCTCTTTCCTTCTCTTGGGCCTGCCTTGGTATTGTTCACTGCCCTCAACTGCCTTCTCTTCCCATCCTATAGTAAAGATAGAAACTTCATTGTCTTCAGATTTCTTTTCTGTCATAACAATAGAGTTTGGGCTTGGCACATGGTTGCTGACCAAGAAACTATATTTCCCTAACTCCCTTGAGACCAGGCTTCTCTTGAATATAAATCAGATTCCACCAATAGAAGATACAGAAGAAGAGAAATGGGCTTCTTTAGATTCTGGTTGTCTTTCTTGGCCAGCAAGAGCATGGGTTTCCTTTGTGAACTGCCAGTCTTCTCTGGCAGTGGTGGCTGTGGCCATGTCTTGATCTGGTCTCTAATCTCTCCACACTGCTTCTCATGTCCATTTGCTTGCTTTCTGCTGCAGCAGGGGCCTCAGACAATACTGTCATGGCTCTAGTTGTGCCTGAGTTAGTTGTCAATTCCTCCTCTAGGCTGGTTCTGGGAGTCATTCCAAGAGACTCACCTCTCCCCATTTCCAGTGGTTTTCTGAGTTCCTCAATCCCTGAATTAGATTCATTTTGTTTCAAATATCTAGGGAAAATGCTGGTTCTTGCACTTACCCTGAAGCAAATGACATTAGTTGTGTGGAGCCCCATGAATTTGAGGGCAGGGACTCCTTATTTACTGTTGAGAATATGGCTGGCATATTATAAACCCTCATGGGGAATGAGTGAGTTACATGTGCCAGACACTTTACATTTGTCCATTCACTGAATCATCCCAACCACATGAGGAGGTAGGCATCACCACCATTGGATTTAGGTGTCCCCCTCTATAAAGTAAAGCTAGGGACTACCAAGGTTACAAAACTAGAATGTGGTACCCAATTTTCCTTTAAACCTTCTCTATCACCTTATCTAGCAGCAAAAAGTAGTTAGAGGGCCAGGGATGTAGTTCAGTGGTAAAGTATTTGCCTGGCACGCATAAGGCCCCGGGCTTAATCTCCAGTATTCAAAAAACAAACAAACAAACAAAAAAACACCAAAAAACAAAAACAATAAAACCTCAAAATAATAATAAAAAAGTTTCAAATATTAAAAAAAATACCTGCCTGCTAAAATTTCCCTTGGAAACATCTCTTATAAGGACTGCCAATGGTTGAAGGTTTCATCATACTCCTTTTAGAAAAATAAAGGCCCAGTACAAGTATTGTAAGCAGAAATAAAAGTTGCACAATTGTCTGTTTTGCTCTTTTCCAGGTGTTTCTCCTCCACTCTGTGGACTCCAGTGGTTGAAGGGCATACAGCTGTGCTGTTGGCAGAAGCTCCACCTCCCTTACACAGCCAGCTCAAAGCACCGCTGCCTGGCTCTCTCTAGCTTCTCCTGTTATTCTGACACTATTATCAGGATTAGCTTTATATGTAGTTGTTGATGGAACTTTATTTTTATTTATTTATATGTGGTGCTGAGAATCAAACCCAGTGCCTCATGCATGCTAGGCAAGCGCCCTACCACTGAGCCACAAACCAACCCCAGGATTAGTTTTTGCCTGACATTCTAATTTGGGTTTGAGTTTTGGAAGAACTAGAGGAAATCTTCCATGCTGTTGGAATTCTAGGAAATTCAGCCTTCCTAGCTTGGGTAAAGGTATTCTTCCTGGGTCTAGTCTAGCTTCTCAGTTTATAGTACTGGGGTAGGAATGGGAATCTAAAAAGAAAATACTAGCTGACCTTGCTTTGCCTATTCTGTGCAAATCATACCCTCAAGGGCAGAATTTATGTAATATTACTGTGCTAGTTTATTATCGCCCCTTTATTGCTCCCTGTTTAACTATCCCCTGGAAGTTCCTCCTTCCCATCCATGAGAGAAGCCTGTCTGCTGTCAAGGCTGGGCTCAGTTACTACCTCTGTGAAGCCTTCTGAAACCTGGCAGGCAGAATTAATAATCCCTTTGTCTTTAGCAGCCCACAAGCTTTGTTGACACAATAGGAGCAGTGTGGGGCACTTACCACAGTGTACTGTAATGAGCTGTTTACTTACTCTTGTTTCCCACTACACACTGACCTCTTAAGGAGTGACTACATCTTATTCATATCTTAAGCCTCCACAGCTAAATAAATATTTGCCAAATCAAATTGAATTCCCACCTCCAATTCAATATGCTGTATCAGATCCAGAGGTAACATACAAAATCTTTGATTATAAGATGCACCTTTGATTTATCTTGGGTAGTGGATATATTCAATGTATATATGCACACATTACCTTAAATTTACTGTAAATGCACATGGATTCTGGAGCCCACCTCTCTTTCTTGAACTCTGGCTCCACCAATAGCAAGTTCTATGACTTTGGGAAAGTCCCTAATTTCTCTGTCTCAGTTTCTTCATCTATAAAATGGAGCTGATGATAGTGTCTACCTCATAGGGTTGTTGTGGAGACTCAATGAGTTAACAATTTATAAAGCATTTAAAATGTATTCTGGCACACAGTAAGTGCCATTTAAATGTGTAATTTTATCATTATCTTCACGTTAGAAATAGTAAAATGTAAAATTAAAAAATGTCTACCTTAAACTCACATAGAGTTTAATATTTTAAATTCAGAGTTAATGCAACTCTTAGTTCAGAATAATTTCTACAATATTAAGTGACTCCAGAATTGGCTGTGCTTTCTCTGGACACTTAAAGGATTGTCCACAGGGACTGCACATATTTCTCTTACGTTATCATTTTTTCCCCTTTTTATCAGTCTCATTCTCACCTGAAATTCTGGCCCAACGTGTTGCGTGCCTTCACTGGCAGGGAATCTAACAAACAGTGAATACCTAGTAAAAGAGTAAATGAACAAGTGACTCATCGGTAGAACCCACACAACACCTGGAATCAATGAATAGAGACTATATATTCAGATACTTGGAGTCATGATCAACAAATTAGCAAACAAGCCCCCACCTTCCTGCTTCAACTCTGACTCTCACAGGTAAGTAAGGTCTTATATTTTGGTGATAGACCGTAATGGGCAGCAAATTGTGCATACATTATGTGCTTGTTTCCCTTTTACTGGCCTTGACCCTTCTCTTAGCCACACTGGAATATGAGCAATTTTCTCCATGTTCTTCTTTGTTATTAATCCAATTATCTTTCTTACTCTCTGCCTGCCACTTCTCCACCCTAAAAAGCATTTTCCTACATGAGCCCTTGGCATATATATGAAGCTACCTTATCTTTTATTTATTCAGAATTTTCAATTGGCCCTTTATACTTTGAGTGTTGTCTCTCTTACTCATGTGTCCTGCTCTCTGAAGGTATGGATTTGCCTATGCTATTAAGGCGACAGGTCCTTCAGGTATTATAATTGCAGAATATTTAATAAATGCTTTTGGATAAAATATTGATACTGGCTTGGATGACTTGTTATATGAGAAATAAAGAAGATAGACAGCATAGCCAGTACAGTGATTCACTCTTTTATTTATTAAAAAACCTACAGCATCTACATGACAGGTTAGTTCCTGGGACTGACAGTCTAACTAGGAAGACACAATTAAAAGGTATTAAAATATATCATTACTTCCCAATATTGTTTGACCCAGTGTATTAGTCATCTTTCTATTACTATAACAAATACCCGAGATAATCAACTTATAAAGAGAAAAGGTTTAGTTTGATTCACAGTTTTGGAGGCTTCAATCTTTGGTTGGTTGGTTTTGGGTCTGTAGCTATACATCATGGTGGGAGTACAAAGTAGAGAAAAACTGATTGGCTCATAGCCAGACAGTGAGAGGAAACAAGTGTCCCATAATCCACTTCAAAGGTATGCCCTCAACTATTTGAAGATCTTCTCCTAGGTTCCACCTTTTAAAGATTCCATTACCTTCCAATAGCACCTTGTTGGGTACCAAGCCTTCAACACATGGACTTTTAGGGGACATTTAAAATCCAAACTGTAGCACCCAGCATTACAAGCTTTCAGCAAAGGGTCCATTCTTTAGGGGAGGAAGAACCAAAGTGGTCATAGTTAATTTTTAATGAAAAGAATAGAACTTAACTGACCTGGAAGGACTGAAAGATTCAAGCTAGTAATTCGAAGGGAATTGAGTATTCAAGTGTAATAGTGTGGCAGAGAGACTGGAAAGAGCATATCATCTGCGGCAGTGAGCCAGTGTGACAGGAATGGAAAAGGAAGCTTTGAATACCACGCCTGTGCATTTGGAGTAGATAGAAACAGGTCTCTGAGAGGGAATAATGTGATGGAATCAGTTAAGTGAAGATAATCTAATGAAGTTTTACAAACAGGATTGAAGAACAGGGAGCATAGCCTTGGGGAGCCAGCTGTGAGTCCTGTTATGGAGGAGTCAAGACTGCAGCATGGAAATGGGGAAGAAGCCCAGTCTGGAGACATTTAGAAGGAAAAGCAGAGCATAAAGATCATCCTTCTTGGATTGGATTAGAGTTCCAGCTTATTTTCTTTCCTGTGAGAGTCTTGTTGTTGCTTTTATCCCATATTTCTCTCTTTATCCTGGCCCCCATCCCACCCTGCACTCCTTATGAATGTCCACAGACAGACCTCAGCATGCTAGGTGGGAACAGAAAAGTCAGTCATGGAAGCCACAGATTTCTGTTACTGGTTGTGTGGTGATGATGATGGTGATGGGTTTTAATAAAATGACAGGGAAGACCCTGAAAAGCTTTCTGGCTGGCCTGGCACATCAGTGAATCATCCTTATTACAGATGCAATTAGGCCTAATGAATGAAAAATATCTGATATACTTGCCCTCTCTGTTTCATCCCTCCCCACCTCTGACAAGAAAATAAAAACTGTGGCTGGATGGAGGATGGGTATCAACAAGTCATCATGTACTCCTATCCCCACATTCCCTTTATGTATACCTTGATGGTATGTTTTTGTGACATTGATTCTCCAGAGGACAGCTTAGCAAAGCTGTTTGGTAAGGACTCTCAGCTTTTTCAGCTATGCTTAGGAACTTGACAAACGTCATCACTGATATTTCTTACCTTTTCCCTGGACTTTAAAGATACTTTCAGCCTGCCATCACAGTTAGGACTCATGAAAGCACCTGGTATTCTCTACTGTTGCTTTATGGTAATCAGTTTTCCTTTCCCCAACTGGGCTCAGTTTTCTTTGAGGGACTTCCATGCCTTGTACTTTTCTTTATGGCTATCAGAGATGATCACTAAGCAATAATTGAAAGAATGGATGAAGAAATGCATCCCCAGAAGCACTAATGGTGGTGAAGAGCTTGTGAAAGCCATCCAACCTTTTTGATTGCAATTTTTGAAGACCTAAAAAGAAGTTTATTCTCAAGTATGCAGATAATATTATTTATAAAATAAGCTTAAAGTATTAAGCATAGTTATACAGACTTCAGGTACAATAAATGGAGAAATGGCAAAGGGGACATTGTGTCCTGGTCACAGAACTGTAGACTTTAGGGCTTGTCTTCTTGTATTCTTTCTCTTTTACACTGAGGTTAAGAGAAAAGAAGTACTTATCCAAGATCCCATATCTGGGGGTAGAGTCTGAAATAAAATAGAGAGGGCTTTCCCTGAATCTGTCCTCGGGCAACTGCATTTAGAACTGCATCCACCAGGGATGTGCGTGCTGCCAGAGCCATTGATGCCAAAACTACTTTTGCTCCAAATGCATTTGGCCAACAACTCTTCCAAAGACTTTGGCAGTTAGAGCAGAGAAAAAGAAGGGCCAAGCAGCACAAGAAAGCCTAGAAATAGAAGAAGCAGGCCAGGAACTAAGGGACAAGGGGTTCCTGGGGGACATTAATGAAAGGGGGCATGTAGGTCTGAGACCTGAGCCCTGGTGACTCAGGTTTATGCTCAGAGAGTTTGGACAGACCCCTTCTGCTACTGGAGCAAGAAAAGAAGCATTTGCTTCCAGTGAACCAGATATTCCAAAGAATATCTGCAAATTTACTCAGATATTTTTTTTGGAATGTATTTGAACTGGGAGATGACACAAAGCAGGGAATTTTCTGCCCTGGGTGTGGAGAGTCAGAGAAAATTATCCTTAAAGAGAGAAGAAAGAAGCAACTTCAGAGAAGAGAGTAAAGGCGAAAAGCCAATCCTCAGAGCAGGAGGATAAAATATCAGCTCCTGCCAGCTTTCCCATCAGGGTCTCAGATCCTGGGTGCCTCCTTTTTTGCTTAAACTAGCCTAAATGAGTTTTTGTTCCTTGTAACCAGAGAGTCCTTGACTAATATCTGGAGTCATACATTGTAATTCTTTACCTTCCTTCCCTACCAACCCAAATATCTAATCCAAGAAAATAAAGAAAAACAAAATAAACAATTGTACAACAGCAATTAAGCACTTCCATGAAATTCTGGTTCCATTATTCATTTGCAAACTGTATGTAAGTCTAACTACCATTTATAATAGTATTTTTGGATCAAAATGCATTTTGACCTCCCAACACCCAAATTGATAATTTTCAAAACTTTTTAAAAAGTTAGTTTCTCTGTGTGTGTGTGAAATACCTTTGTCTGTTTGTACGTTAACGGTGTAGGGCAAAGAACAGGATGGGATTTGAAGTCTGGAAGCTGAATCACTTGTGACTGCAGGATTTTGTACAAGTCAATTGAGGGTTTTTTTGGCCTTTTTTCGGTGCCAGGGATTGAACTCAGGGGCACTCAACCACTGAGCCACATCCCCAGCCCTATTTTGTGTTTTTATGTAGAGACAGGGTCTCACTGAGTTGCTTAGCGCCTCACCGTTGCTGAGGCTGGCTTTGAACTCGCGATTCTCCTATCTCAGCCTCCTCAATTAAGATTTTGAACATCAGTTTCTTTCATCTCTAAAATGGGGACAATACTGTCATCATTGGATTGTTACGAGGATTAAGTGGCTGTCTATGTAGATCACCAGTGAATGACCTATAATGGCCTTTATGAATGGTAATTATTCCTTCCTTTCTTCTTCCTTCACCATGGTCAAATGATCCCATGGTCTACCCATCCCATAGTCTTCCTGTTATGTAAGAACTCAAACACATTAACTATTTGGTTTATTTTTGCTAAGTTTCAAGCACATTAAAGTTGACCTTTACATTACTAACATCAAAAAATGCTTGATTATTCCCTAACCTTAAGAATTTTTTTTTTTACAAAATGCAATTGACTAAATGCAAATCCTAACTCAAAGGATTAGCAGTAAACAATGTCTGTGTTTTATTGAATGATGACTCTTCCAATTAGAAGTAAGATCTTTTGGAAGGCCATAGTAGTGGCATAGTAGTGGCAACTTAGGTCCTTTTACAGTCAGCTAGAGGGATCTTGATTTGATTTAGTTGTGATTTAGTTTGTAACTGGATTAAACTTTGCACTCCATTAAAAACCAATCAGTTGACTTGCCCTGCAGGAATTTTGTGATTATGAACAAGACTTCATTTCAGAGTCCTCCTCCCCCTGCTTTTTTCTTCTGGAAGAATAATCTAGCCTACAACTTTCCTGGGTTTCCCTTATATGTGTCTCCATATCTTAATTTGAATAAGGATATGAGTAAATTATAGAATCCCTGTTAGCTATGGTTTTGTTCATCTTTGGAGTGGAGATGAATTTCTCAAAATTCTTTTCATCACTTATGCTGAGAATTCTATCACTGAAGAAGTTGAGAATTATTATGCAGAGAAGATGCATCTGGGTTTAAGAAGAGATTGGAGTATATTTTACTAGCAAATGTAAAATAATCATTGTGTAGAATATAGGAAAAAAGAGCTCAGTGACTCAAATGGAATAAGAGGATACACATGATTGATTCTGTGAGTTTAAAGCCTATGCTTTATCTCTTCTGTATTTATCATAGATGTGTACACACATATTTGTTTAATAAATGTGCTTTTTAATAATATTGTCTTTTAATGCATGGACAATAGTTATTTTTTTTTTCCTGTGACTCTGCTAGTGGGCATGCATTTTAGGAAATCAGACATTATAGTTTCACAATAGTAATAATATTAACAGTAGAAATAAGACTGAAAAATAACAACTGCAGTAATGAGGACCAATACTTAACTGAGCACTTCTTTAATGCTGGGTACTGTGCCACGAATCTGTATGCTCATTGCCTCGTTCAATTCTCAGAGCCACCTTGTGAGATAGATTCTGTTGTTTTCTCCATTTTATCATTGCTGAAATTATATTAAGTCGCTTGTCCAGGAATATACAGCTAGTGCATGGTGAGGTTCAAACCTAGGCAGCCCATTCTGCTGGCAATATGTACTTGGTGTCTTATTCCACGGAAGAGTGTTGTTTTGGCAAAGTCAGATTGAACTTATTAGTGATATGGGAACTATTTAGCAGACAGAAACTTTAAAGCAATTGGAAATATCTCTGTTAGTGGCAGATGTTGTTGAACACAAAAGTTCTTCTAGATTGCTTGCTTCATTGGTCAAACTCAATTTTAGAAAGGTGCTGATTCACCGGCACAGTTGTTTTGCATTATGGCCAGATGCTTATTTAATACTTGAGAATGTTTCTTGGTTCAGTCTAATGGGAAATTAACAAGTGACTTTTGGGGAAAGAAAGAAAGAAAAGCAAAAGGGAAAAAAAGGAAAAAGAAAAACAGAAATGAAAGGGCGGAGGTAGAATGCAGATAAGATCTTGTTCTTGGAGGAACTGAGATCTCCACCCTCCCCTGAAAGCATCCCAGGGATTGCCAATTGCTTTGTCTTGGTTGACACAAAACTCTGTTGCTTGTCCAACTGTTGCCAAATGACACGCTGACATTTGCAATAGTGAGGAAGTGCTAGAAAAGAGAGCTCCAGCATTTCCCTGTATTATTTTTATAGCAATTAGGAGTAAAATTTATTTTTAGATTGCTGGCAATAATTATTTATTGCTGCTTCTATTTTAACTTTGTAAATAAAGTCCTATTTCCTGGTTGCCTAAAATGACAAATTAATGACATATAGTGACTCCTGAAAGACTGAGTGGATTTCTGTGTATTTTTTATGGGACAAATTCCAGGATTTGTGAGTAGCAATTAATTCTTCACAGAAAAGCATTTTCAGCGGGAACAAAATATGGGAAGGATTACTCACTATTACCCAACATTACATACAAAAGTATGGCAATTTTCTTATTTCACTTCTTTAAAATATACAAGGATTTGCTAATTTATATGGACTTGGAGTAACCCCCTACTTTGTTCTGGAAGATTGGTAGAATAAAAGAATTTATATGCTGTTTTGGATATAAATCTTTCTGTGTTACACATGAGCTCTTGTTCTCATGTAGCATACTGAGTATATTTCATCAAGATTTCATTAGGAGGATATTACAATGTGCCAATGTACCTATGTATAACTTCTCTTGTGTTCTTCAATGTTAGGCACATTTTATTTTACTGTGTTTTATTCTCATTCATAGAATCTTCTTAGGTTTTGCCTGAGAAGAAAGGGATTGTTTAAAACCATTTGTCCTGTCTGCTGTACACATGCCCTTCAATGAACCCTGGGAGGGGGATTCAGGAATGAAGTAGCTACAGTCTCTTCCTTCCAGAGTATGGCAGCGGGAAAGTCACACATGAGAGTCCTGTTTGGAAAGGAGGAAGAAATAAAGAAAAATAATAGGGCATCTTAAAATATTCATAGTCACTGGAAACCTGCTTTGCTTCTCTCCACAGTTTTGTGTTTGAATGATTAACTTCTTATCTATAGAATCAGCATCAGAAATATCAGTGAATTAGCAGCTATTGACCTCTACCTTGGGAACTTTCAAAATTGAATGTTTCATATTCTATTCCCTGGGTAGTTTAAAAAAGGCTTTTCTTACTTGATGTATTGCATAAGCTAACATTTTCTGAAAAAGCACTAATTGACCTATCAGTAACATTCTCTAAATGCATAGCAAATGCAAAGTCATATTTAAAGATTTCTACTGCAAGAAGTTCAGTACAATGTGATTTAAATATGCTTCTAAAGTGTGGGGTTTGTGTTTGTGGTTTTCTCCTGGGTTAAGGAAACAGGAGGAGCTTGACTCTGCAACAGAACAAAACCATTGGTGGTTTTATTTGTGCTCTACCCCATTCTCACGGCCTCTAAGTGCACTTATTTGTGTTTTGGTGGAACAAGAGAGGTGATTATTTCTTTGGCATGTGACCCTTTCAGTTTCAAACATACATAGGCTTTTCTCATCTCTATGAGGTCATAGAGATATGGTCTCCACCCAATAGGTTACTGGAGTTTGGACTTGGTGTTGTGGGGGTGTGCCAGTCAAATCTCTTTTGTCTACTTCCAAATACACTCATGTGGATATTGGCAGGCCTCAGTTCCTTGTTGGCTGTTGGCAGAAAGATTCAGTTGTCTTACTACTTGGGCTTCTTCATAAGGCTGCTCACAAAACATAGCAGTTTGCTTCCCCTAGAGCAAGTGATGGGAGAGAAAGAGAGAGAAGGAGAGAGAAGAGAGAGAGAAGAAAGAGTATACCTAAAGTGGAAGTTGCAGTATTTTATAATATAATCTCAAAAGTGACATATCCTCATTTCTGTCATATTCTATGGCCGCACAGTCCAAATCTGATACAATGTGGGAGGATACTACACAGGGGTGCGAATGTCAGGAGGGATCAGGAGTGACCATTGAAAATTGGCTGTCTTCAAATGCTGCCGATGGTTTAAACGGCTTTCAAGTAAAATTTTCCTGTTTATGATGTGTTAACAAAGTATAAGTTCAGAGTAGGATGTTCAACAGAGGTCACATTTAGTTTTGTCTTTGCTTGTGGACATTTGAAATAATGAAGTTATATTTATTATGCTTATAGTTGATAGTTTTGAAAATGGGGTTAAGTTTTACCAATCTCAAAGCTGACAATGAATCTCAGAGAATGTAGGTTTAAAACTGGTTGCCACGGTGCGTGGTGGCGCATGCCTATAATCCCAGCACTTTGGGAGGCTGAGACAGGAGAATTGTGAGTTTGAAGGCAGCCTCAGCAACAGCAAGGTGCTAAGCAACTCAGTGAGACCCTGTCTCTAAATAAAACTCAAAATAGGGCTGGGGACGTGGCTCAGTGGTCGAGTATCCCTGAGTTCAATCCCTATTATATAAAAAACAAAACAAAACTGGTTGTTGATACATGGATAACATAAATGGTATGAAGTATTCATATAATGCATATATACATGAAAGTATTTTTATAAACTATAAACTTTATATTCAGTTTTGATACATGGAATTTAGACTTACCTAGTCTTTACTATTTCTTTCTTTCTTTACTCTATCAATTATTAAATATTTTTTTCTCTTATATTATCTCCAGCTTTCTGTGATTCTGTGTGTCACAAATATGCAAATAAATAGCCTACTTGTACCCAAAATACCCTCTTTTAACTCTTTTGATGAGCTGAAACTATTTGGGACTCCTGTGTCCCAATCATTCTTTGTACTCCAGAAAGAAGTTTGTGTGATAATAGGTTCTGATACCACACTGCAGTCTATTAGCTACTTTCTCTTATGAATTAAATTCCTTTTGGATTATGGTTTGTAGATGGGCTGGGAAAGGAGCAAACAGTTCGAGAAATAATAAAATCAAGTTAGGACACTATCCAAACCTTGTGCTTGTGTGAAAGAATACGTTAAGAGTTTTAAGGAATAAAGAAGACATGTGTTCCCATAATTAAGTACATCATATTGAGCTTAGTTTTTATTTCCTTTTTCTATCTTCAAAGGCACTGAGGAGCATGGCACCCCAGAAGAGCACAAATGGGGATTTGAGGTAATGGGAAGGATTTCTGGATTTGACAACTCATACATGAGGTTAAGTGGTAATGTGAGTTTAACCAAGTATATATGACAGTTTATCACAGTTTCTCCTGCTGGACACTCTGACCAGCCAGTAGAGGGTGTCAACAGTGGTGAGAAAGTAGTTAGGATGTGATTTACAAACCTAGGGAGTATCAGTTCTCCCTCAAGGAGATCCTGTGCTTCTGTGAAGAGGCTGCTTACATTTCAGAATCTAGGCACAGACTGGTCAGGCAGGGTTGGCTAGAACAGGGTATCTAGAAAGTTCCCCAGACTTTCTAGCAATGCTGATCAAGCTTCTGGAATCTTGGCTTCCAGAAAGTTCAATATACTACCACTTTGCCTCAAATCTCTGATATTATTTGGTTGACTTGGATACTACCTTGAATGATTGGTAGGGATGAATCCGGATTTTTAGAGCTCTTTAGGAAAAATAACACAATTAAATATACAAATTAGGTATAAAAATAAGTATTTCTTTAGGATGAGAAAGGAATTACACCAAATTATATATTTAAAAAACCAGTCAAGTACCACAAACATCACAAAGCCAGGAGGAAAAAAAAAAAAAAAAGCTCCAACATTACACATTTTTCCCATCCACTTTTGTTGTTGGGGCCTATAGAAAAATTTTTACCACAGAATTCCTCTAGGCCTTGCTTTCCTATCCCAACTCTGGGTGAATTGGCACTGTGGGTGACAGGACCATTCCTCTGAGAATCCCAAACTGTGGGATGATTGGTGATAACTTGACATTGAAGTCATTGCAAACCACATAAATATATCACACTAAACACAAGGGGGGGTCCCCCACTCAACTTCATATTATCAGATACTCAAAATACACACAACTTCTCTGGCACCTCCCAATACAGGGACAAGTGATGGGGCATAAGTCAGAGTGGAAAGAGGCAACAGTCTCCGTGTATAGTAACTAAAATATTTATTTTCCAAGATTTGTAAAAACACACAATCAAACACAAAACACAAGAGAAAGATCACACACTTAAGACCCCTCTCAGCGTCTCTTCAAAGTGAGAGACCCTTAAGTTTAGTATTGTTAGCTTCATTGGAAATTCACCTCTGATGCATGGACTTCAAAATATTATCCTGAACTGTGTTGAGTGACCTAAGCACACTGATCACATTTTGCCTTGACTTCAGCTCTTAACCATTTGTGAACTGAACTATCTACTTCAGAGGTATAGAAAACACAACTGTCCTTCTATCCCTGGTCAGCGGACTGAGATTTGATTATACTTGAATAATTATAATTAATTCAGGAATTCAGGAATTGGATTCTGTGCTTTCAAAACCAAAATTACAATATTGATAGACTATGGCCAAAATTGGCTATAACATCATTTTCTTTCTTTCTTTCTTTCTTCTCCAGTGGACAGTGAACCCTGAAAGGGGATGAGAAATGCTAATTCAGGACTTGCTTGTTTTCGTTGTACACTGATGGAGATGACTTACTAGTTTTATTCTTTGGAGGCAAGATTAAAACAACTGACTATTTTTCCAACCTGGAAAAGAACTAAGCCTGACCAGAAAATGAAATGATTAGTTCTCTAGACCTTGAGCAACATAAACATTAACCTTATGAATTTTAAAAAGCAGGCTGGACTCATCTCTGCCTCTCATCATAAATATTTCCTACCAAGTCCATGTGTATTAACCATGCATCTTGCAATGTAATGAATATCCCCAGTTAGATTTTAGTTTAATCCATCAAACATGTCCATAAGCATAAGGAATTTTGTGTTGCACCCACCCTGGGGAAAACTATGCAAACCACCTGCCAGTTACGACAGGACAAGCAGAACACTGGGGACTCTGGTTTTTCAGGCTATCACATTCCTGTCTTGTTTTCCATTTTCCTAACTTCAACTAATTATCATCCTCACTAATCTAACACATAGCACAAAAACTTAGCCATTCACCTAGATCTGTAGTTCAGATTCCCTCCTGGTATTTATTTCAGTCTCTTTCTCCTTCCTTTTAGTAATCAATTCCTAGGTGAACAAATGTCTAATCTTTCCTGTTTAATTCTGAATTTTCAATCTATGAGCAAGATCTTTAAAAGTCTATCCTAGTGGGAGATTTGGGCAAGTCAGACCTCATGCTGCATGCAACACCTGACTGAACTTACAGGGTACATAGGAAACATGTGACCAATTGAACCAGTAGGCTTGAAGATGTTTTCATTTTCCTTTCCTGTTCTCTTCTTTCAAGCTCTCATGTGCTACATAACCCCCAATAAAATCATGCACAACTTATGTGTATATTTAATTCAAAAGCATTCTGTGTAAAGATAAAACTGAAATTTCATCTTAAATAGATCTATTCACTCAGCATTTTGGAGCCCAGCCAGGAATGAACTCCAAATGTGAGATTTAGCAACAGAGGCTGAAAGCATGTTTCGCATGTGACCTAAACCTATATTTTCAAATGGCCAATAGAACAAGTTCAGAATGTTCTCAAGCTGCAACTAGGCTCATATGGAGAGATAAACAGAGGCCCCAAACTGTGCACTGAATATATAAGTTATCAAAGCAATTTTAAAATCAATTCAACATTTGACAAGCAGCCAGTATGGTTCCCTTGTGATTAGAATGACATGCTCAGGCTATGACTATGGGGAAAATTCTGACAGCGGACTTTTTGTACATGTTGGAGCCCCCCCTCCCACCCCACTCCTTGCTCCAAGGAAAACCATAATGAAGCATCACAATGGTGCATCTGTGAGATCACTAACACGGGGGCACCAAGCCACTGCAAGGGCATTGACGAAGTTCCAGTGACTAGGCAGAAGAGCCCAAGATCCGAGAGTTTATAGTATAGCTTTAGCCACGTCCGTGACAGGCAAGAGGAATAATCATCTCAGAATTCAGAGACGATTGAAAACAGGCACTGAAGAATGGGGGAACTTTTGTTTGTGGGGAGCAGGTCAGGACAGAGGGAGAATGCCAGTGACTGGAATACTACGAAAGGCTCTCATCTATTTTTTTAACTTTTACAAGAAAATATAAAGCAGAACTTGCTCACCAGAGAATCTTTGGCCATGATATTATTCCTCTTTATATAAGTTCTGGTTCTCTTTTTTTCTTATCTAAGAAGTGCTTTTGGCTCTTCAAGGTATAGAAAAGACCTGATGTGAAAAAGGAGTAGAGAAAAAGTGGGGGTTGTTTCTCTAGCTGCATTTTGTAGTCTAACTTCTAGCACTGTTTATTCCGTTTTTTTCTCATTGGAACTTTGGAAATAATTGCCTCCATTTCTTTGTGGTAAACCAGAAGAGACAAATGAATCATAGCTGTGATTTTGATGCTAAGCCACCACCTCTTTGTAAGAGCCACAAGGTCATATTTTCTCTTTGGTCTTCATTTGTCCTTTCTCTTAACTCCAACTCATCACCTGCCTGTGCAGTTTTGCCACCTTCTCTGCTTACTGTAAAAAGCTACAGTAACTACAGGCCTTGTTGGTACTGTTCTGGTCCATTATTACATCTTTGGTCATAGGGTAATCCAAGATGAGATGGTAACAGGTAAGGAAAGTTTCCATACATATCACAAGAAAGAATTTATTATGTTCAGTTCTCCCTGTTGAACCAAGTGCTGTGTATATTCCTATACCTGGATAAATAATAAATAATATTGCTAAAGATGCTGGAGCAAAGCCCAGGTGAAATTTTACTGAATGGTGGTCAAAAGCAGGGTTTGGCTGGTTCTTTATGGGAACATTCTCAGGAAAGGCAAAGTCGTGGGAAACTAACCTCTACAGGGAAAAATAATATCTCCGTGGTCAGATCATGTTGGTCTCCTGTAAAACATACCAGCTCCTTCCCATGACCCATGGGGCCCCAGCCGAGATGTTCACCTTTCTAAGCTTATCCTCGGGCACTTTCTTTTCCTGTTGTTCTAGCTCCAGACATGTAAGATAGCTGCTCCTTGCTGTCTCCTATGACTAGAATACTCTCCTCATGTATCTTCATCTCTTTCTTCACATATAGTTTTTAGCTTGCCTAATTATTGTCTCCTTGGTTGACTGTTTTCATGTCTTCCTCCATTTTTTTCCCTTTTGCAATTGTACCTGTGTGAATTCCTATTTTTATTTTGCTGACTTAATTGTATTTGCCTTCCTCTGGTAGAATAAGCTCTGTTAGAGCAGGAAGCTTATTGTCTTATTTACCATTGTACCCCCAACATCTAAAATAATGCCTGGCATGTGTCAAGTGTATGGTATATGCTTGTAATCCCAGTGACTCAAGAGGTTGAGCAGGAGGATTGCAAGTTTGAGGCCTGCTTCTGCAACTTAGTGAGGCCCTCAGCAACTTAGTGAGATCCTGTTCTCAAAAAAATAAAATAAAAAGAGATGGGGGTGTGGCTCAGTGGTTAAGCACCCCTGGGTTTAACCCCCAGTATCAAAATAATAATAATAGTAATAACAACAACAACAATAATAAATATACCTGGCATGTGATAGATTATCCAACTATAGGCCTTTTTCAAAATGATTTTCCTGTAAAAGTGTTTTTTTAGGAAAAAAAAATAAGATACCCTATCTTATATCATAAACTAAACTTGTCTATAAAATTGGAAATTTTAGCCAATTTGCCAAATTCTTATTAAAACCCTATTTGTGCAAGATATTACTGAAGACAATATGGAGCTATTGAGAAATTCTGCCTGGGACAATCAGGGAATTTAAAGTTTGTTGAAGCTAGGGTTAACTTTTTGGGGGCAGTTTATACAAAACAATAAAAAATGAAATGAAAATAATAAAACCCAGAAATCCTGTATTAACCCTTCCCTCATCTGTACACATCAAGGTCTCCAAGTTTGCATTTTCTACCTCCTCATTATTTTTGAATTTGTCCATCATTCTTTGTCACATGTGCAGCTTTGCTGCAGCCTCATAGCAAGTTTCTATGCCCCCACTCCAAACAGACTCTCATCTACTTTCCACACTATTACCAAAATGGTGTTACAAAGCTCAAAATCTGAGCATGTGAGGTCATGACATGTCACTCCCTTGATCAACTTCTTCAAGGATTCTCACTCTCCTCAAAAAATTCTCACTCTACTTTCTATAGCATAGCCTGTAAGGTTCTGCCTGGCCTGCCTAAGCCAATCTCTCCAGTGTTATTCCCACCATGTCCCATCTCACACCTCAAAGCAGCCGCTCAGTGAATTGTTCCTTTCTCTAAATCGCCACTTGCCTATGGTTATTTCACAGATAACTCCTGCCTGGAGCTTCTGCTCATTTTGGAACTCAGCATCATGTCTCCATCTTTGTGAAATGTTCCTTATTCCCTACCACGACTGATCTGGTAGGACACCACCCATATACCTCAGGTTCCCACAGGCATCCTGTCTTAGAGCTCTCATGACTGATTCTCTTTGCTTCTCTATTTCTCTCATTGAATTGAAACCTCAATTATGGGAATTGTGTCCATTTTAAAAGAGAGGAAAAAATCACAAAATAAATTATAACAATGATTTGATATTGAAGTATCAATATGCTCTAGGCTTTCCAAACAAGGACAAGCAATGATGTTTATTCTGAACTTTGAAGTGTGACAAAAATATTTCTACAAGTGGGGAGTGGGTGTGAATTATTTGAGTCTGAGGAGAATGGCAAGGGGTTGGCATGGCTAGAAGGGTACTGAGAACAATGAGGCCAACAAATAACGTAAAGCTGGATCACTGAGAACTCGGAGTGCTGTCCTGTGGGGTCAAGGCTTATTCTGAAGTTCATAGGGAGTTGGAATTGTTCCTGCACAAGGATTATTTGTGGATCAGAAAGAACCATTTTGCAGCAGGAAGAATTGCAGGAGTGAGCTACTGGACATAGAAGCCGCGTGAGTCATGGAGGTGAGCAAGAATGAGGCCCGGGGCAGGCATGGGATGGGGAGGAGATAAAAAAGACATTGTGGAAAGAGAACAGATAGCATATACTCTTGCAGAAAAGGGAGGGTGACCAGCCGGGAAGATAGGCAGGCAGACGTGCAATGTGGCTTCCAAGCTGAGTATCTGAAACAATAGTCCATTGTTCTAGACACTGCTCAGTACTTGTTGGGAAGAGTGTGTTCCACACTGTGCTGTGGCATTAAAAGGACATTCAAGGTAGGCACAGTGGTGCGTGCTTGTAATCCTGGTGACTCCAGAGGCTAAGGCAGGAGGATGGAAAGTTTGAGGCCCACCTGGACAACTTAGTGAGAACTTGTCTCAAAAGAAGAGGGCTGGGGTATGGCTTAGTGGTAGAATGCCCTTGGGTTCAATCCCCAGTAAAACACACACACATACACATTTTGACTCTCTTCAGGAAGGATCTTTCTAACACAGCTGTAGGTTACCTTGTCAAGTAAAGAGCTCACGTGGACAAATGACCAAGCAGAGTAAAAGACCTTGTGGGGATCTCTTGAAATGGAAGTCTGAGGTTAGGCAGGAAGCTAGACTAAAGTCCTATGACCTCAGAGATTTTGTTTCCCTCCACTGATGTTTTAATTCATACCATTTTTTTTCATCACAGACATAGTATTGAAGAAAGAATCCTGGGACCAGGAAATCCTGGCAGGGAAGAGGGAATGTATTATGAGGACAACCCTGATGCCAGGGAGAAAGAGTTTGGGTTCTTAGGTGCCCTCTGGCATACTTGAAGACCTCCTGCTCACCCTGGAAATTATGGGGTTGGACTCAGGCTAGTATGATCAAAAGGACTGGCATTTCTGATTCCTATGTACCAGCTATGTGGCAATTAGGAAATGCCCAACTTCCCGTTAAACGAAGAATCCTGCCTTTCTTCAGCAGAAAGCCTGCATTGAGCCTGAACATGATAGCCACCCTCCTGCCCTGCTCCTTGTTCTCATTCTCATTGCCCAGGGCTGGAGAGCTATCTGTGGAACTGATTCACAGAAGGCACAGAAGCATCCCTGGAAATATGAGATAGGGACATTTACATCAGCCAACCTGCCTTTCTTGGTGAGGATTGCTCTATTCAAAATGTGGGAAGAACTTGATTGAGTTTTGTGTGGAGGTATCTAACGATCCTAAGGACCTTAAGTGGGTCCCAATGGTTACTAAATTGCCTTCTAAAGAGTGTAGATTTGGTTAATTGCTGGGCTTTTATTTTGCAGAGATGAAGGGAAAGTTTGAAGTTAGAGGTGAATTGTTCAGGAGAGATAAAAAGGTTAAAACAACAACCACAAAACTGCCACAGGGATTTCACGCCCCTCTTAATTCTTCCAGCATGCATTCTTTGTCAATATTTTAATGACTATTGATTAGAGAAGAGACAAATGCTTAGTCTCTGGGACACCCACATATCTTAGCCTGGCTTGGGCATGCTCTCATGAAAAGTATTTTCCTCACAGCTGCTTTTACTGTCTTCCTTGATTTTGTTAGGATTTTATGTGTATGCAAGTCATTCAAAACAATAACAGAGCTGTGCATGTGCCCAACACATTTTCATGCTTTAAGAGGCCATCTCCAGGAAAGCAAGGCAGAGGCCACTACTTCAATCTAGACTATTGATTTCTAGGATTTAGTAAATAGACCTGTTGCATTAATGAGAAATGCAAACACACACATCCTCAAATGAGGCCATGGGGCTAAAGTAACAATGGAAGTGGTGGGGCAAGACTGAGGAAATATTTGCTTGAACTATAATCCATCCAGTCAACATGGAAAAAAGTTTAAGACAACTTTTCAAGAGTTTGCTCTCTCTAGTTCATTTCACTCTGAGCTACCAATATGCTCCTTTCTTTTCTTTTTCCTCTCTCTCATGCTGAGGATAGAGCCCAGGGGCGCTGTAGCCCTGAGCCACATCCCCAGTACATATTCATTTTTTATTTTGAGACAGAGTCTTTCTAAGTTGCCCAGGCTGGTCTGGCCTAGAACTTGAGATTCTCCTGCCTTACCCTCCCAAGTCTCAGCCATATATATTTTTTTACAACCTGATAGTGGTACATTTTTAATTCCTTTCTAATAGTCCCTCCTCAGCCTCCTCAGGCACTTAAGACAGTGTTCTGTTCTATATCCAGTGAACACTGGTTAACTTAATGTAAGAGACTGAAAGCCAGCTCTTGTCAGGGCCTGGCTGAGAAGTGCCTTCAGGACCATTCCTTGCCTGGCCCTCATGACTGACTAACAGGTACTTTCTATATAGAAGCTGATCATGGCTTAAATAGGACTATGGCTACTTGCCATTTTCAGAGCCTAAAAATGTAGCATTGGATGCTGCACACAGTCTAGGCAGAAGAAGCAACCAGTCTGAGCTGGAGCCAGGCTCTTTGGGTTGTGCCTAGAAAGAGCATAAAACACAGCAGCTCTGAACTTAAGGGCCTACTTCATTCCCAAACCAGATGCAGGTCAATGAATTTTCCCAGCTGCTGGGAGTTATGGACTTTTCTGAGGGCTGTCAAAAACAGAGTCATTGTTCTCCTGAGGGTGCCTGGCCATAGTCCAGTGACTTGTCATTTCCATACACTTTGTGTGGTCTGCTGTGTGGAGATGTCCATTCCCATCATCTGTATGTGGGAGTCAGAAAAATGCCAAGGGAGATGCACCCCTTCCAAAAGTAGAGCCACTGACTAGTTCCATTCCACTGATGGTAGTAACAGCAGTTGCTAAGTAACATTAATAGTTGTTTTAGTAAGTACTTCATGGGGCTTACCATGTGATAGGTACTGCTCTGGGCACATTGCACATACTAAGTTATCCAATCTTTATAACAATTCTCAGAAGTAAATACCATAATAGTCCCATTTTATACACATGTAAACTGAGGCATAGAGAGATGAAACAATTTGTTTAAAATGATACATTTGATAAATTTATTCTAATTTCAGTCAGAATCTGTGCTTTTTCTCTACACATTGCCTTTCACTATGTATTCACTTACTGACACTTTTGTCAAACTAGAATGGGGGAAAATATATGATAGAATTTAGCAGTCACAACAGATTTATCCTAGAGGCCAAGAAGAGGCTCCACGGTAGGCATAGGCATCTACATCTCTGCATAGTACTTACCCACCTAGCAATGCTCCTTAGACATTTTCCCTGGAAGACTGACTGATGTAAAGTGCATTAGCCTGTGTTGTGGTGTCTGTGGTGGTGAATTGTGTAGACCATATTTTTATAGTCTCTATTGACCCTGGGTATGTAGTTGTGGCTTCTGACAAAGGGTCTCTATAACTTCATCTAAATGCAAATTCCAAAGTTTGGATACTGAGAAAAGAAAAGAGGCTTAAAGCATACTGAACTGAAAACCCCATGATAGTTCTATGCAGACTGATAAGGCAGGTAGAGGGAGGGGAGGAGGATAAAAAGGAAACGAGGCAATGAAACACACAAAAGAAACAAAGGAGCTTCAAACCAAGGAGCAACAATTCCTTATTAAGTAATCTGAGGTTTCTAGAAGAAATACAAAAAACATTCAGGAAAGTATTTCTTGAGCAGTATGATTTTTAAGAAAGTCTGTAAAATTCAAGCAGGTCACGGAAATAGTTGTGTATTTACTATTTGTAATAATAAGTAATGTGAATCTAGTTATTTTGTTTTGATTTTGTGTTAGTATTTGAATGGCTTTGTGTGTGTAACTAAAAAAAAAAAAAGGTTAGTATAGCTAGTGAGGCCAAAAGGAAGGACTGACCAGACTCACAATATCTCCTTCCTACTGTCCTTTCCCCTTAAGTCTTTAGATCTAAGAAGAAAAACACTTGTTTTTCATATACGTAAAGACAGTAGATAACATTCATGGGCCAGAAATTATAAGGACCTCTGAAAGCTAGAGTTTAGATGAGATCGGCACGAGGGAGAAATTCACAGCCCAAAACAGATTCCGGAGGGGATGATGGGGGAGGTTATGATGGCCCAAGAGAGGTCTAAGCTGAAGGTGGTGGACGTGGGGAATAGGTGAAGCCTGGCTGGGAGCCACTGTGAGTAAGGTGGAGACAAGCCTCTTCCCCTTATTCTTCTAGTGGTAGCTGCAAATTTGGGAGGCTGGGCAATATCCTGGAGGGTTGGTAGTGCCCATGAGGAATGATGGGGCCTGTGCCCAGGACTCTTTGAAGGCAAGCTATGGTCAGAGATGGGCTAACATGAAATGGCTAATAAAACAGTGACCTCACAACCAAAAATCATGATACCTCAAAGAAACAACTGTTGTGAAAGATAGGCATCATGCTTTACCCAAAAAAGAATAGTTGAAGACATATAATTAAAAGAGCAACCAAGAGAAGACTTTATGTTAATTAGTATTGTCAGAGATCTATGAAGATAATAATGTTCTGCCAGATCATTCAAGTATGCATGTTTTGAATATGACCTTTTAAAACAACAAAACACTTAAAAATATACCACTTGCTAACTTCGCATGAAATAACTAATGGAGAATAACCTGAGCAATCTTGAGAGTGAACACAAAAGGACGATATAGAAAAAAAAGTAGTACTGAGCAAAGTGATAAGCGTGATTTATAAGTGAATAGCAAATATTTACAATATAACAAAATTTGGAACTAAAATCCCATATAATTTCAATATTGTTGGAGCTCGGGAAAGAGAGGAGGACTGAAAGCTTTAAGTACAGATTAAAGTTAGATTTCAATAGATAAATGTAAGTTTTATATGAATTTCACATGTTTAAATAGATGTGTTAAAATTTTGAGTAGAACTACTAAAATAGCAGAAACAGAAGGCATAACATCCAACCAGATAAAGGAAAAACATGGAATAAAGACTATGGAAAACAAATACAATCAATTCAATAAATTTATCAAAATGTAAAATAAGAATTAATAATAAAGCATAATAAATATAATACACACAAAAATGATGATTGGGACAAGTACAAAATATAAGAGATAAGTAAAAATTGTTGAAATGACTCTGTTTAGAAACAAAGAAGTACAACTTGAAAAAATGAATAGCAAGCTGTATGTTTTTAAATAAGAGATACATGAAAAATTAAATGACACAGGAAAAATGAAAATGTGTGGATGGGTAAGCATATTTTCAGCAAATAATAATAATAGTGATAGTGAAAGCTAATATAATGTATCAATAGTGGACAAAACGGGATTCCAGGCTGAAATTTATTGAAAGAAAAAATATGGGGCTGGGATTGTGGCTCAGTGGTAGAGTGCCTGCCTCGCATGCGTGAGTCACTGGGTTCGATCCTCAGCACCACATAAAAATAAATAAAATAAAGATAATGTGTCCATCTACAACTAAAAAAATATTTAAAAAAAGAGAAAAAATATGTATCTCATGTTGATAAAAGATTCGATCCAATAAGAACTGTACCTGTTACAAAAGATGCTAGAACTAGATTATCTAAGGCAAAAATCACTAAAAATATGAGAAAATGGGCATTAACATTGTAATAGGTGAATTTATTCACTTGTTTTAGGAAATAACAGATGAAAGGAGTACAACTTAAAATAAAACCAAAGAGAATTTGGAGACTAATGATTGATTGATATGCTTGAGAACTATCATGATCCAGAGTTGGTTACTTGGGCTAATATATAGGATGAAAGACACATTTTGTTTGTTAATTTCTTTATCCACCACTTATCTTCTTTTACCTCTCACCCTCCCTACTCCTCTTTTTCTATTATCTATCATCTCTATCTATTATCTATCTTATCTATAATCTATCAATCCCCACTTAAATTTATATATGATAAATTATTTAAACAGTACAAAATGATTAGAGGAAAATGTCTTTCTCCTCTCCTTGCCCCTCAGTTCCTCAAATTCTTCACTCTTGATGTAACCACTATTCTCAGTTTTTGTATCATTATTTACTTCTTTGTTAATAAACATTTTCCCCCAGCATCATTTTTAAGTAACGTTCTACTGTATCAATGCATCATCTCAGAAGCTATTATGAGTGATGTGTCTATGACCATTCCTATGCATATTTTGGTGATCAGTTCTTGGGAAAGTGGAATTAAATGTGGATCAATGGAAAGGACTATTTTGAATATGTGTTGCCAAGTTGTTTTCTAAAATATTTTTCTTGCATTTGTATTGTGAATTCAGCATAGGGTATCCAAATACTGGCAGAAGTTTATATTTAGCAAGGGAGTGAAGTCCTAGCTGGTAATGAATTGAGAGCTGAGGAACACTCAACCACTTTCAAGTTGGAGAACCAGGTCTGTTTCTTTGTGTTCAAATTTGTTATTGCCAATAACAAGCTTTATTCATATATGTATTTCTCAAGTTTAAATGGGTAAACTGGAGGGTAGAAGGCAGGAGGGAGATGAAGGAAGAACTCAGAATACTTTGGCTTCTTCTGAAGTTTAACCTTAATTGTATTCTGTAACTTCCTAATAGATTGAAGGGAGAAAAATATTCTTTAACGAGAATGACAACATGAAAAAGTTTTGTTTTGAAAAGTCATGCAAATGCGTAGAGCAAGAAGGCAACCACAACTTGTTTCATAATAAAAACACCAAATTTAGGGTTGACCATGGAACTATGCCAGTGATTCCAAAAGAACAATAGTCCCTTAACATATAATAAGATTTTCATAAAAAATTAATTTGGAGTTTTAAGACATTACTTATTATTTCAACATGTTGAAGATTCATGATTCATAGTAGCGTATTAATGTCTCTGAAAAGTCTAATTTAAAAACTTGCTTAGCTTAATTTCATTTGGCATTTTTGAAAATGTATTTAAACCAATAAACTATTCTCCTTTTAAAACCATGTGACACTTATTAAATGCTCTCAGAATTAGCATTCTAAAGAATGTATTTTTAGTAATGCTAGTCTATAATATGGTGGGTTTCATCAAAATAATACTGAAGTATTTTGTTGGTACAATTTCTTAGCAGCTATATTAAAGCTATTGAATAACAAGATTGGTATTTTGGGATCTATCATTCATCTGAGTCATAGAAATAAATTATACTGAATTATATGGCTTGAACTTTTCATGTTTATGTGACAGCATCTTGATACTATATTGTAATCAGCTCATCCCTCTAATTATAAGAAGTGTTAAAGAAGTTGCATGATTTTCTCCAGACATCTTTAACAAATATAGAATACATGACTTAGTAACACTGTTGGGTAGACTTGCCATTTCTACATTCACTCTTATCAAGGTCTGTCAATATCTGCTTATTCTCAAAAAGACAAGTCTAAGCAAGTAGAAAGATTGCTAAGAGAAGGAAGAATAAGCCATTGTAGAATAAAACAAAAAACATTCTTTCCCCTGCCCTCACACACATCCTCCATTAGTCCAACATCAGATTGTATTACCTGATCAATAATGGCTGATAAATATCCCTTAATTCTGCCCAACTGTAATTAACAGAAAGTGTCTTTATTATATATCATGGATTTTTAAAAATTAAAAATAGCACAGATTAATCTTCTTTTCACTTTCTCCATTACTTGTGTCTTATTTGAAGTTCTTTGCTATAATACATTTGTGTGTGTGTGTGTGTGTGTATGGAAAAGATTTAAAGTAAAGCTGGCATTTCATTTTATTAGTTTTTGTACCTTTATTGACTATTTTGATTATAAATTGACACCTATTGGTTAGAAAGAATTCAATCAAAACATCTAAAGTAAAAAATGTTCAACCTTCCTCTAACCCTGCTACTATCCAATGTTAGAGCTCTAAAAACAAATATTTATATTTGTTTGTATTTATACATATATATTTTTTATTTTCACAAAAATCTTATCATACTAATCATATATTCCTAGAACTTGCTTCCTTCCTAATAACATGTTAACACCATTTCATTACAGTTTATATGGGTCTATATTGTGCATTTTGTGGCTACTTCATAGTCCAATACATGCATACCATAGATCAAAGTGTATTTTTCCAATCCCCAATATAGGGATATTTATATATGTTTGCTTTTCTTCTTTGTAAGCAATGAACAGTGTACATCATCTAACCATGCAGTTGCATCTTAATTCTGAAGTTACCATGCAAAGCAACAATCCCTCCAAACAAATTGAACTTATAAATTCATTATAAAACAGTGCTTATGTTCACATGTATAATACAAACTGGCACAGTCATATGTGTGTATAAATGTATAATATGTACAGGAATGTATTCTATAAAATAAATTCATATATCATTTTCAGTGCACTTAATTATGTAAAAAAAGAACATACAGTTGAGTTCCTCTAAGTGTGCAGATTTTATTGCACATAGGTCCTTGTGCACTTATGCAAGAGTTTGAGAGTCTCCACATGATTTTCCAGTCAGTATAATTTTTGTTACTATGTAAATTTGATCATGTCACTTCCCTACCTAAAACTCTTCATTGGCTTTCAGTGGCATGCATATAATATTCCAAGTCCCTAACAGGATCTACACGGTGCTGCCCAATTCGTCCCTACCCACTCTTTGGCTTCATCTTGTGACATTCTCCTGGCACTCACTGAGCTCAGGCTGTCCTGATCTTGGGTTTATTGAATGTACCTTCACACATCCTCTTCACCTTGCCTATCATGGCTCCCCAACTTCTAAGATACCTTTGCCTCTTTCATTAGTTTTTATTTTAGCCACTGTTTTCTAGTAGGGTATTTATCACAATTTTAAGAACATGTAGGTTTATTTATTTCTTAAATATTTATTAAACATATTTGTTGATTTATTCAATGGCCATAAAATCTCTTCCATGAGAAAATAAGCCTTTGAAACTAAAGTTTTCACCACTGTACCTTTGGTTTCTAGTACACAAGAGGTTCTCAGTAAATAGTGATGATAACAATAAAACAAACCCTTGTATAACACTTCATAATAGTGCTGGAAGTGCTGGTATCTATGAACACATTGAATCCTCACAATAGCCATATAAATTGGTACTATTATCATCCTCACATTATAGATCAGGAAACAGAAACAGAGAGAGGTAAGTCACCTGGCCAAGGTCCTATAGCCAGTAAGTGACAGCAGGGACTCCAATAAAAATAGTCTGGCTCCAGAACCTTTGCTATAAACGACTGAAGTGGAGTCTCACATTTTCAGTTGAACATTAATATGTGCCAAAAAATAAAATCCCCGGGCTGGGATTGTGGCTCAGTGGTAGAGCACTTGCCTCGCATACGTGAGGCACTGGGTTTGATCCTCAGCACCACATAAAAATAAATAAAATAAAGATATCATGTCCATCTACAACTGAAAAAATATTTTTAAAAAAATCCCCAAAGTTCAGCTCAACATTTTACTTTTGTCCAAAATATTATTTTTACCATAGGCAGGCTTGCTCTATTTTGACTTACTTTTGAGACATTTTATCACTAAATATTAACTTCATGATGTGAATATATACTAAAACAGTAAAGATGTTAAAAAGTACTATGGGTCTATTTGTTATGGGAAATTGTTTTTAAAAATTAAAAATATCTAAGCCAATGTGATTGTAGCATCACCTTGGACTGCCAAAATTTCCTCCAGAAAGCATGTATTGCTTTTTCATTCTCTACAGTTTATGAAAATGCCCTTTTTCCCCTCTCCCCCACACACTAAATATGATTTGTCTTACATGTGTGTTGTGCCTTTGTATGTCTCAAATGAAGATGGCAGTCTTTGGTTAAATAAATATGGAGCATGTGTTAAATGCTTGATGACAAAGCACATCACAGCGAGTGCTTTTTGACTGTGGGCTTTCCATTTAACCAAGTTTGTACAAGTCATCACATTATTTGTATGTGCAGGGGTTGTGTGTGTCTCTGTGATTACTTGCCACTGCACTTTCAGATAAGGACACAGAGGCTAAGAGATTAAGTGGCTTTCTCAGAGTTACACAGAAAATCCTGACTATTCCTTCTTACCTGTGTACAGCACATGAGGCACAGCAAGCACTTTAGGGTTCTGCTCACCTAGCATTTACTGTATTGTTGGTTAAGTGTTAGTTGCAGTGTTTGATAATAAGGAAATATAATACTTAGTTTCCACCTTCAAGGAACGTATAATTCAGTCACATATGCCAAACCAACACTGGAGGACCATGTAAAAACAACAAATGATTAAGTGCTAAATTGTGTGGTACAGGCCACAAATAACATATTATCAACAATGTTTTGAGTGTCATTATATACAGCACACTAAGGTAGGTCTTGAGGGAAACTAAGAGAGAAGTAAGATGTTTGTAATCAAAAAAGCAATAGGCAGGCAGAGGTCAATGCTGGCTGCAGATGCAGCATATCATTAGACTTGAAAAATGGTTAGAATTTAAATAGATTTGGGTATGGTTCTTCCAAGAAGGGCCACAAGAAGAGTGAAAGTATAGGGCTAAGAATGAATGTATCCTTTTCCTGAGATGGATGTTTTCTTTCATTATGAAAAATGAGCCCACAAATAAAACCACCTGGCTCTATCAGAAAATTTAATAGATAGCTGCAAGTAATTAATAAAATATCATGTAATCACTACATGGCAGAGCAATCGGAAATCATATAGCAGTAGTCACTGACAAGGTAATTTAAACTCATTTTCAACGATGAGAAGGACTGAACTCTGAAGGGCTTTTTGGTAAGATTCCACTTGGCTGTGACAACATCCTGAGTATTCTACTACCCCAAGGCATATGGCACATGTTTATCGGGCACCATAGAGGGGCTTAAATAAATTAAGCCTACACATTTACCCTTAAGAAAGTAAAATAAGCAGTTTGCTCTGAAGTCTAAAAGAAGGTTTCTAAACCCTGACTGTGTGTCTAGTTATCTACTACAAACACAGAAACCTAAAAGATGGACTCTGTAAGCAAAAAAAAGAGAGCTAACCACTCTGCTTTAGAAAGTTGATTTTTTTTCAGCACTTACGTAAAACAGAGTCTACATTTTAAAACCAGCGACCTTCAGACTTACAGACTCATTAAAATGTGTCAAAATAAATAGCTTCATGTTCCCTTTTGACCAGCTTGGAAGAGGAGGTGACTCACCTTTCAAACAAACTATTAATATATTGTGGGCAATTTTCTTAAACTTGAATGTAAAATAAGGGTAATACTATCATTTATTCCATAGAGGAGTTGTACAAATTCAAGAGTAATGTATGGTGGTTTCCACAATAACCATACACATTAAGCACTGGATGAAAGAATTATTCCCATTGTTTTTACTTTCCATTTTTCAGACTGGATTAAATACATTTGAAAGAACAAGGTAACTCCTGGGGCAGGGACGGGGGATGCCAAAAAATTACCTGGTTGCTTAATATGTGCTCAGTGGCTAACATGTTTTCCAGATACTATCTCACTTTCTTTGACTGAGAAGCCATGTTTTATGCAAAGGCTGAACCTGTGTGTATTACTTATGTATTGTAACATCTTTAACAAAACAAGGAAATGTCTTGTTAACACTAAAATGCCACATCACTTTCTGCTATGATTTTAACCTCCATTCAAAACAATAAACCTTGACCTAATGTTACAGAGTTTAGAGCAATAGAAAACTTCAGTCTTTCCAAATCTTCTAGGTTGGTGACAAACCTAAAGTTTGTCGCTATGACCTTTGCTTGTGTAAATATAGGCAAGTTATTTTGGAAGTCTCTAAAATGTTTTTATTTAAGCAAGATTTTAGCTGTTGCCCTTAAGGGAAAGATTTGCTTTTTACTTAGGTTAAGAATTGCAGTTTTCTGATGGCTTTGTGTGATAAGCACTTGTTGGACACTTAAAGTATTTCTTATCGGGATAATATAATTGGATCTTCTATGTTATGCGTCTTCAAATGTATCTCTGAGTGGCCACCTGAGAAAGCATTTAGGAGAAACGCTTGTTAATGGATTTTTTTCTTATCCCAGGTTTACTTTTAATGCAACAATAATCACATGTATTTCCAAAGTGCTTTTTATCCTCAAATACAGCAGAATTCTTTACAAACTAACTGTACTTCTGAAATCACTCACCCGTCTCACTATGCAGCTGTCTCTGGAGAAGACATGGGCATAGCAGCAAAGAAAAGGAGGGTTAAAGAGAAGGCTCCAGGATGAGACAATATTGAGAAGACTACAGAATTGTCTTCTGTTGGAAATGTCAGCCTCCTGGTCTTCAAGCTGAATGCAAATAAGAGCTCCAGGGATGAACCATTCTGTTCTGAGATATAGTTTATGCTTTTGTTCCATACTCATGAAGATCCTTTTGTGATTAAAGCCAAGAGACAGTTTTAATTTTGGAGAGCAGTCAAATTTGGGCTGAGGAGAAATCAGTGAAATTAATATTTAGAATCAAAACTATTGCTTTGTTGTTTTCACTGGATTTTCCAAGTCATTAATTAAACTGGCTTTTTAACATTCTGTGAAAATGGAATCATGTAGCATGTACTATTTTTTTTTTTTTTTTTTTGGTACCAGGGATTGATCTCAGGGGTACTCGACCACTGAGCCACATCCCCAGCCCTATTTTGTGTTTTATGTAGAGACAGGGTCTCACTGAGTTGCTTAGTGCCTCGCCGTTGCTGAGGCTGGCTTTGAACTCGCGATTCTCCTATCTCAGCCTCCCAAAGTGCAGGGATTACAGACGTTAGCATGTACTATTTTGTCAGATTTTTTTACTTAAAATCATGTTTGAGATTCATCCAGGTTTTAGATGTATTAATATTTCCTTCATTTACACTGTTAATATTATCATATTGATGAATATAGTCAGTTTATTTTACACACACTCATACAACCCTAAATGTATACATAAACTATATTGACATTTAATTTGGAGGTATAAGACAATTTTCATGTATGTCAACTAAAAAATAGTTAAGGTCAACACTTTCTCCTTTTTAAAAATAGATGTATTTTGCAGAATACCTATAAAATTGGATATTTCATAAGTGGATTGAACAAACAATATAATCAAAAAGCATTTTTCTTTCTATATTTGACTTGACAGTGTAGAAGAAAAGATTTAGAGAAATTAAGTTGTCAATGGGTGAAACTATCCAAGTATGCATTTGTGTCTTTACAGTTGGTTCACATAAGTTGTGGTATTTCTAACTCCTTCATTTTTCTATATACTTTACCTGTATATGTAAAATTTATAGGATGTATAATGTATGTTAAAAATAGTAATAACACACAAATAACAAAATAATACTCCAAGCAACTATTTTCCTGGGGACAAATCAGTAAACAAGGTACTGATTTATTATTGATATTTTTTTAAAAAAAATTAGAACTATTAAATAGTAACATCATTTTATTAATAAAAGTCAGCAGAGACAAAATCTACTAATTTTATCTTAATGAATAGCTGTGACATGTCTTTAGAAAGGCATTTTATTTTCATAATCATGAAACTTTCCGTGGGTTTAATATAAAGAAGCTTTATTTTGTTTTTCCACACTGCTAAACTGCTGCCATTTGTAATTCTGACTTCATAGTTGTCTAAATATTCATTTGGATTTATCCCATGGTGATTCCATCAGGAAAATGGATGTGCTGAGCTATATGCAAGCTAACATGAAAAGAGGATCATTTGGATAGCTATTTTTGAACAAAAAGTTAAAGTTCAAACATGACAAACACAGTTATGAAAAGTTTATAAATCTCAAGTGTGCAGCTCAATGAATTGTCACCATGTGAACGCATCTGTGTAACTATGAAGGAGATCCAGGGTAGAATATTAGTAAACCCAGAATCACTTCTCATTCTCTCTAACCAGTCCCTCTCTTGTTTCTCTCCTAATTGTCAATGACATAAATTAATTTTGACTGTTTAAAAAATTTTTTTAAATGGAGTCATGTACTATGTATTATTTTGAGTCAGCTTCTGGGTTTGGATGGAGTTGTAGTTAATTCATTTATACTGCTGAATAATATTATGTGAATATACCACAGATTAGTTTTCTCTTCTCTTGATGGATATTTAGATTGTTTTTGCTTTTTGGTTAATTACGAAGATTGTCATTATGAACATTTCTTGTACTTATCTCTTGGTATCTGCTTTTCTCTTGGAGTGGATTTATAACAGCTAGGGGCCTTATAATTTTACCTTGAGTAGATACTGATAATTAGTTTCCTATAATACTTGTACCAATTTACTCTTCCACCAGCAGTGTATGAGAGCTCCTATTGCTCTCCATACTGACAAACATTTGTATTGCATCTTTTTAATTTTAGCCATTTAGTAATAGTACCTCATTATAGCTTTCATTTGTGTTTTCCAGTAACTAATGAGGCTGCATATCTTTTTTCTCTTTATGGGTCATATGGCTATTGAGAATGATGATATTTCTTCTATTTATCTTGAAGTTAATTTTACTGCATATATTTCTCAATTATCCACTGTGTTTTTGTCCATGAAACACAGAGAAAAATTTGCTCATTGTTACTTATCTATAGCCATCTTATAGGGTTAGATGAAGAGATAGCAGGGGAAGTAATGTTGCTAACCTTAGGAAATGACTATACCATAGCCCACTTTCTCCAATTTTTACTTGTCCAATTCACCTCCTTTTTTTTTTGATACTGGAGATTGAACTCAGGGGCATTCAACCACTGAGCCACATCCTCAGCCAGATTTTGAGTTTTATGTAGAGACAGGGTCTCACTGAATTGCTTAGCGCCTCGCCATTGCTGAGGCTGGCTTTGAACTCGATTCTCCTGTCTCAGCCTAAGTGCTGGGATTACAGGCTTGCGCCACCGCAAGTGGCTTGCGCCACTGCTGCAACCAAAAAACCTGACAAAAATAATAGCGGAAGAATATGATGGAGGAAGCTGCTCAAGACGTCACACCAGGAAGAAGAAAGAGACAGAGAGATAGAGACAAAGACAGAGAGAGATAGAGAGAGTCAATGAGAGAGCTCTCTGCTCAATAAGGACAAAATATAAACCCAAAAGCATGGCCCCAGGGACCCACCTCCTCCAGCCACACCCTATCTGCCTATGTTACTACTTAGTTAATCCCTATTAGGGGACTGATTGCTTAGGTGATGGCTCTCATAACCCAATCATTTCACTTCTAACCCTTTTAGCATTATCTCACATATGCGCTTTCTGGGTCACCTCACATCTAAACAGTAATAGTACTCTAAAGAAAAATAAATGTATTGCTTATAAAGATAGAGAGTGGTGATATGGAAGGGCTATTTTAGATTTGCTGGGAAAACTTCCTTGAGGAGGTATCATTTAAACAAAATTTTGAATGGTGTAAAGAAATTAACCAAGTGAAAATGGGTTAATTCAAATTGCTTTGGATTAGCTGGATTGTATTCTGTGAAAGAATGGTACTTAAGATTATGATGAGCAAAGTAGGGTAATAACACTTGATTTTAAAGATAATTCTGAAGAACAGATGGTAAGAGAGCAGAGTGAAAGTGAGGAGATTCCTTAGGAAAACGTAATGGGGGAGGGTTGATGGTTGTGGATCATAGGCTATAGTAGGGCGGGCAGTGAAAAGGAGCCAGCCTCTGGAAACATGATGAAGTATTGAAGTACATGGGTATCCAAGTACTTAATGTGCAGTGGCATGCAGAGTTTGAAGGAAAGGGAGAATCCAAAACTAACTTCAGATTTTTGGCCTGGGTAAGTGGATAACTGGAACTCTTATTTACTAACATGGAGAAAACTAGGAGAAGCGAAGTTCTAAATGGGAAGGGTAGACCGAAGAGTTTTCATTTGAAAATGTTATGTTCAAAATACCCATGAGACATTGAAATGGAAATGTTGAGTAGATTGTTACACATATAAGCCTGAAATATAAGGGGGAGGTCAGAGCTAAGATATACATATGGGAATCATGGAATTGGATAAAAATACCTGGGGTGAGTAATGTAGAGAAAAGGACCCTAAGGACACCTTGAGACACACAATATTTACATATTTAGAGGAGTAGAAAACACCAGCAAAGGCAATCAGAATATAGTAGCCTATGAAAGTGAAAGAAAATAGTGTTTTCCTGGAGGTTGAGGGAGGAAAATATTTCAAAAAGAAGGGACAAAGTAACTGTGACAAATATTGACCAAAGGCTGAAAATGGAGCATAGTGTTTGGCAAGACTGAAATCATTGGTGATGTCGAATAGAATGTTTTCAGTGAGCAGTACGATCAGCTCTTGATTGGAGTGAGTTGAAGGGAGGATATGAGATGACCAAGTAGGGACTCTAAAGATAGACAACCCTTGCATGAAGTTCTCATGTAAAGAAAGGCAGAGAAATGAGGCAACAGCTGGGAGAGATCATGAGGTCTACACGTTTTTGTTTTTTTTTTGTTATCGGAAAATTATAACAATGTTTGCATATAGATGAAAGTGATGCAGTAGAAAAGGAGAAGATGATAGTTGCAGGAAAGAGGAAAGGAAACAAAATACATATTGTCAGGGGAAACAATTAAGAAAGATTGGTCAACTACAATGGACATTAGCTAAAAGAAAACGATACTTAAAACTTTCACTATTTGATATTAAGAAAATAACATTTTTCCCATGGATTTTGCATAAACCATTTTGTGTTTCCTTAATGGCCATATATGTACATGTGTATAAAAATACAAAACATTTAGAAATTCATGACCAAGAGATTCTATACCCTGGTCTAAACATTTATTCACATTGTCTATGGCTTATTGTCACAAGTCACCTATAAAACCAAAAATTGTCTAAGTAGCAGGATCTTTATAATGAATATTCTATCAAACCAACCAGTAAAGGAGGCACTTTGAACTCACATTTCAGTATCACTCCAACTTCTTTACAACACAGTGTATCATGGGGTAACTATCTGAACAGTTTAAACAACTGTGAACATTTATTCAAATTATTTCCTAATTGCTTTCTCAGAGACATACTAGAAATAATTTGTGTGTTTGTGTGCATGTGTGTATTCCTGTTTTTGTTTCTTTACTTTTTTTGTTTCTTTACTTTTGTAATCCTTTATGTTTGTACATAGAACAGTAGATGTGTTTTCTGTGCTGTTTTAATTCTTCTGTTAGTATATATATTTCATACTTCTGGGCTCTGTTGACAAGATAGGAAAGTACAGTGTAAGCAGTGGAGCTATTTCTTGTTCCATAAATAAAGACAATAAGTTTAATTTTGTATAAAAATGAAGAGGGAAAAGTATACAAAGCAGAAGGCTTTTCCCAGCAGCAAGTACCACATGTATGATTAGCTGTTCTTTTTAAAAATCACACAAGGAACATCAGCTATCTAGACACACTTTTTAGATTTCTTCTTTTGAGAAAACAGTTCTGCTAAATGTTTATATTTCTTGAAATTTTCCATTTTTAGCAATCATGTTCCTTATGTGCTTGCTGTAACAAATATAATCCTCATACTTCATGGTTTTGAACAGTGGTTTGTATTGTGCAGTACTTTCTAGGTGTCAACGTCTTTTTACTTGTTTGTCTCATTTGAACTTTTCTGTGACATGGTTATGGCACCTGTTTCTTTGCAAACTGAACTGAGGTTTGGAGAGACTGAGTGACTTGCACAGCAGCTCAACAGGGTCTGAAGCTCAGGCATTTTGACTACTGACCTCATGTGTTCCCTATTCTACCACACTGCCTGTCTAGGCATCTTTGCTTGTTTTACTCGTTTTGCAATTTCTGAAAATCATAACTGATGGTCCCCTTTGCAATTGCTAGACTGGCTTTGGTACAATTACCTTAAATTTTTATTTCTTTGGAGAATTTTAAAATATACTTTCTTTAATTTCACTATTAAATCTTATTTTTTTTCTTTTTTCTTTTTTGGTGCTGGGAATTCCCAGGCTTTTGTGCATACTAGGCAAGAGCTGTACAGCTAAGCTACAACTCTAGCTCCATATATCCTTTATAATAATTTGTTTAAAAACATTTATTATACATTTAATATGAGCCAGGCACAGTTTGGCTTCTGGATACAGGCTATAGGGGTCAGGGGGACAGGATTCTGGTTCTCAAGGAATCTGTCATTCAATTGTAGAGCTTTTTAAGTCTAGGTTATCAAATGCCACCCTTCTTGGGTCCGTGGAAGGGAGGGATTTCAGGAGAGCAGACTTACTGGGAATTTGTACCATGTACCGAGGGTCATTGAGCAGATTTGATCAATGGTTCAGGTAAAACCTTTTCATTAGCTTTTCTAAGATGGTATATAATTGGAATAATTAGAACAGGACATCTATTTGGGTTGCTCTTGAAAAGCTTGCTCTTGAAAAGCTTGAGGGGGCTGGGTTTATGGCACAGTGGTAGTGTGCTCGCCTAGTACACGTGAGGCACTGGGTTCGATCCTCAGCACCACATAAAAATAAAATAAAGATGTTCTGTTCACCTACAACTAAAAAATAAATATTTAAATAAATAAATAAATAAAAGCTTGAGGACTTGGATGTTGAAAGTCTCTAAAGAAACCATGTGAAAACCATCCCTCTTCACAGATTATGCCAAATCAAGATCTAATACTAAAAATATTATCCAACAACAGGTAGTATTTATCATGTTTGGTCTGTGGTAAATTTGTGATAAGAGCCATCTCATATAATCCTTAGAGGAATTTACCCTTGTCCTCATTTTGCAATTATGGAACCACATCTTAGAGAGACCTTAAATAATTTACCTAGGAAGTTCCGGGGATAGAATTGGACCCTAGGATGTCTGATGCTTCAGCTATCCCTGTGGCCAGTGTGCTTTACTCCTCATACTGGAAGATTCCTAGAACCTTCCAATGTCAACTCTCAGAAGGTTGGTGATACCTGGTAGCTGTGGCTTCCCTAAGAAACTTGAAGAAGTTAAGAGAGAGTAGGCAATATTAATGCATGGCAGGAAGTCGTTGTCACTTTGTGTTTTTACAATTCTAAAATCCCTCCATAGTCACGTATTTTAGGAAGTATTCTGAAGGATGGGGACAATCCATTGCAAAGGCCCTGAAAGCTAAAAATACCTCCATATTTTGAAATCCCAGTCTATTTATGAGAGCAATCTGTGACGAAGACACCTGAACACAGAAAACAACTCCGTTTGTAAGTTTTTCCTAGTGACAAGATTATGGCCCTGGTATTTCTCTTCTTTTGTAATCCACTGGTTTTCACTGGCTAAATCCTACCTCTACTTTTTCTCTCACAACGCATTAGAGAGTAAAGCTGGTTTTTGCTTCTCAGTCTTTCACTACTTTGGAAGCAAACTTAAAATCTTACAGACTCTAAGTCTTCCCTATATTCTTTCAAGGGATCTATTGATTAAAATAATGAGCATATGCTTCTTATGGGGAAGAACAGGCAAATGTGGCTTTGGTGAATCTTGTGAGGCACTCTATCTATATAATCTCATTCATGTTTTTGGCCTGTGCTATCTTCTCAACAGGTGCTAACTGGCCTTCAACAATAGATTATCTAATAAACCCCTGTAAAAGGATACTTTTTCATGGAAATTCAGTCATGCTTTAAAATGCTTCATAAATCATGAAGAACAAAACTTGTTGCATTTGCAGCTATTGAAAAAAAAAAAAGTTCATGTGGTTTCTGTTTGCCAAGAACTGATTCATGGTGAACTGGGGCAAAAACAAGTATGAATTTAATAACACAATTAGCCAACTTTGTTATATTTCTCCATTCAACCTCAATGCATAGGGAATATATTTTCCCCTTATGCTTGCAAATTTATATAGTTGGCCCGTAAAAAACTTTAACATTTGCCCCCAAATTAGAACAATTGTAGAACATATTTTCTGATGAAAAAATCAAAATATTGGATTTCATTGATAAAACAAATTAATAAAAACCCACTTTGAATTGGAAAAAATATGTCTTCTAAATGGCTCTTGAATCAGAAGAAATAAAAAACTGAGATTACAAATGTTTTAGCAATTAATGCAAATGATCCCTCTTCATTGAGAAATATCCATGATGTGAGAGAGCTGCGTTCAGAACAAAATTCACAACTTTAAAGTCTTAAGTTATTTTAATACAAATGAATCAAACACTTTATTTGGGAAACTAGAAAAAATAATAACAAAATAAATCACAAGTGTAAGCAAGAGAGTAAGAAACTAATAAAGATAAGGCAGAAATTATTATATTTTTGAAAGACCCCCCCCCCAAAAAAAAAGTACTTATAGAAGCAGTGGACTTAATCAATAAAACCAAAACTATTTTTTTCAATGATATTTAATGAATAGGCCAGATAAAATACCAATGCCCAAGTTAAATTTAAAATTCAGATAAACAATGGATACTTGTTTAGTATAAGTATATTCCACATTTGGGACATACTTATACAAAGATCATTCATTTTCATCTGAGATTCATGTTTAACTGTATGGCCTATATTGTTCTTTGCTGAATTTTGCAATACTATTAATAGAGTAAAACCTTTAAACAGTTTGAAAATCTAGATGATTAAATCTAGATGAATTTGTAAGAAAAAAATTACCTAGGTTTCTTTAAGATAAGATGATAAAAAAATAAGGAATTAAGTACTGAAAATATGAAAAGCCTTGTTAAATAGTTTTTATTCTAAAAGGGTCCTAGGAATTCTGCTTTAATCACTGGAAAAGTAGCCAGAACCAGATTTAACCTTCTGAGATAAAACTGGACAAAATATATGGAACAGCTACTTTTAGATTTGGATAACAGGCGGTGCACACCATGATCCCTAAGAGAAGGGCATGGATGAGGTAAGCCACAAGATCTTGGCTTAATGCTTAAGGCAGTTTTCAGACATAGGCACAGGGAAAAGAGAAACTTACACAAAGCCTTGCTGAGGTGTGGAGATGTAAGTAGAGTGGATTTTGGGGAGGCAGAAACAGCTAGAAGTAGTAGTTCATTGTTCAAGACATGAAGGACCTGCAGAGAAACAAAAGCCCCCAAACCCACAGAGGAATCTCTTGAGGGATATACACAGAATGGAGCTCCACAGGTGGGATATAAGGTGACTGAGGAGTTACAAGCTGAATGAAGCCCACAGTGCTTACCGGATAGGAGAGAGTTGAGATTAACAATATAAGCAGGAAAAAGAAAAAAAAAGTAAAAATACAATTTGTCTTACTTAGGACAAAGGCTCAAACATTTTAAAAGGTACAGTTAAAATTATATACAGATGAGTGTGGTAAGGAATGACTGTAATTGCAGCCATCTGTGAGATTAAAGCTGAAGCAGAAAGATTCCAAGTTCGAGGCCAGCCTTAGGAATTTAAGCCCTCTCTCAATCAATCGAATAAAAAATAAATAAATAGAATAAAAATAAATAAAAAGGACTGGAGAACTAGGGATATAACTCAGTGGTAAAGTGCCCCTGGATTCAATCCCCAATGTATACATATATATCAAGGAGGATTTATTATAGAAGTGCAAGGATACATTAAATTATTTTAGGAAATACAGTGTGATGAAATGGGATTTATTCAAGGGATACAAGGATCCAACATTGGTGATCCTATCAATTTTGCAGCTATTCTTGCTGGAAGTTCAAAAATTAGAAAGAAATATATGAAAATTAATATTATTACACATAAATAATATCCCACCATATTAAATACCAAATGGGTTCCCTGCCAGGCGTGGTGGCGCACACCTGTAATCCCAGCAGCTTGGGAGGCTGAAGCAGGAGGATTGTGAATTCAAAACCAGCCTTAGCAACCGCGAGGCGCTAAGCAACTCAGTGAAACCCTGTCTCTTAATAAAACACAAAATAGAGCTGGGGATGTCACTCAGTGGTTGAGTGCCCCTGAGTTCAATCCCCAGTACCAATAAACAAACAAACAAACAAAGAAATGGGTTTCCATTAAATTCATGGGAAAAGTCAATGCTATTTTCATTTTTTTCACTTGATTTTGAAGATTCTTTCTAGTTAATGCAGTAAGACAATACATAAATGTTATCTGTATTAGAACATACACAGTTATTATATGCAGAAAGATGGGCTATATGCCTAGAAAATTAAATAAATCTAAATAATTAGTTCACACTAATAACATAGTTCATAACAGTGTTTGGAAGCAAGGTAAATATATAAGAATGGTTAATTTAAAATTTTTAAATGATAGCAAAACTGTGAAAAGTTTCAGACTAAATGTAACAAGAAATGTATCAGCCTTCATGAAGTTAGCAATGACATTTTGCCTGAAGAGATACAGGCCTGAATAAATGTAGTAGTCGGGATGACATCATTTTCAAATTTGTGTATCAATCTTCTGAGACACCCATTATAACCCTAATGTTGTTTTAGTGGGAAGTCAGTGACAGGTAATCTGCCAGATTTCCTTTACTTGTTTGTTTTTAAAGTTTATCTGAAAGACTATCTATGCAAGGCTACTCAAAAATTGTTTTAAAAGGGAATTTATTGTGGAGAGACTTAATGCAAGAGATACTAAGAAATTCTATAATAATATAATTAAAATATTATGGCTTAAGCATATAATGAACAAATAAATCAATGAAACTGTCAAGAGAGTCCATTAAGATATTAAAAGAAAGATTGCATTTGAAATCTGTGGAGCAGAAATGTACTTTATAATGAATGATGCTAAGACAATTGGATTTCTCTTTGGAATAGTTAAGGCCTGGGAGTATAGCTTCGTAGCAGAATGCATGCTTAGGAAGTGTGAGAAACTGGGTTTAATCCTCAACACCAAAAAATTAGTAAAATTAAAAAATAAAATGTTGACTATCTACCTTGCATCAGATATAAAAATAAATTCCATCTCATTAAAAATTTAAGCATGAAAAGTAGAATAATTCAAATACTATTGGCAATACTTTACTATATTGAGGTAAAAATCTTTTAAGTAAGACGTACAATTTAGAAGTCATAAAGGAAAAGATTAACAGGATTGTATACAATTTTTAAATGTTGGAATGGTGAAAAATAATACAAATAATGTTAAGTGACAGATCAGATATGTGGATCAAGGAAAAAACCTATGATTATCCATCATACTATTTCAGTGATATGTGGAGTATTTATAAATCAATGAAGTAAAGACAATAACTCCACAGGAAACTGCATAAAGTCTATGAACAGGTGATTTGGAAGAGTAAATTCAGATGATCCAAAACATAGGAATATTCTAAACTTCAATGGTAATATTAAAATTTGAATTAAAATGAGAAGTTATTGCTTGGGGTTTAATCTATTATATTTATAATAATTTAGTAAAAATAATAGCCAAAGTTGATTGGGTTATAGGAAATTAAGAATTTTATGCACTTTAGTGCTTACAAACTGTTATGGTTTGAATGTGAGGTGTCTCCCAAAAGCTCACCTGTGAGCCAATGCAAGATGGTTTGGAGGAGAAATGACAGGGCTATATCATTAACCTAATCAATTAATTAATCCATCATGGGATTAACTGAGTGGTAACTGGAGGCAGGTGGGGCGTGGCTGGAGGAAGTGGTTCATTGATGGCGTGGCTATAGGGTATATATTTGTATCTGACAAGTGGAGACCTCTCTTTGCTTCCTGATAATCCTGCAAGCTGCTTCCCTCTGCCACACTCTTCCTCATGATGTTCAGCCTCACCTTGAGCCCTGAAGAATGGAGCCTGTCTATGGATTGAGACCACTGAAACCGTGAGCCCCTAAATAAACTTTTCCTCCTCTACAGTTGTTCTGGTTGGGTCCTTTTAGTTATAGCAGTGAAAAAGCTGACTAAATCATAAATTTACAACATTGGAAGGGAATTCGAAGTATTCATCACATTTTAAAATACTTTTACCTTCTGATAGAAAAAGATTACTGCTAGGATTTAGTACATTCAAGTTTCTCTAACAACCTGGATTAATACAAAGTCACTTGGATGTTTTGGCACCTGCTACTTCTAGGACTTGGATTCTATACACCTCCAAATCATGTATTTACCTCGTTCCAGTCTACAGGTCAGTTCACTGTCCACATGTCTTTTCAGATGAATTCAGTTCCATGCTTAGACCATTTTGCAATAGTAAAGTTGTTTCCCTCCTACTATTACCTTTTTGTGTATGATTTCTCAGAAAAAGAAACTGTGTCCCTTTACCTCTAAATATGTTGTTTCTTACATAAAATCAAGCCCTTGTTCTGTGACATCTTCGTTACTGTGTAGGAGGTCCTCTTTTCACATAAAATCCAGCTCAAAAGAGATTACTGTGAGACTTGAGGTTGCTATGCCCCTGAGCATTTTAGTTATTATTAAGCCCCCAGTATAATATATTTAATCACTGCATTTCATGCACTCTAAAACATAGATTTTTTTTCCTTTTAGCATCCTTGAAATTATGATGTTTTAAAATCAATGGCATATTACAGTTTAATTGGTAGTATTTTTTCTTTCTTAGTAGGACCTAAGGTAATGGTAGTAAATCAATGACATTTTAGTTTCAAAAACAGTCAGTTGTTATACATAGTTTAATGAAATTGTTAACTCAATGTTATGTTGCCAATGTAATGTCACATGAAACTACATCAAGGTGCTTATCATTACGGATCACACATTTTTTGTACCTCCTTAATGTGTTATCAATGTTTTAGGAGACTTTTTCTTAGTTTGAAGGCTAGTTACCAAGAATAGGCACTTGCAGACTGAAAATCTGCCTTGGTATTATTCATGACCTTATCATGCAACCAAACTCTTCTTTCTAGGTATCATATTTTAGCATCATTTGCTTTGATTATTGATTCCTTTTCTCTCCCCTAGTGCTTAGAACTATTGCTTCCTTACTTTGAAAGGACTGCATGGACTGAGATTCTGATGAGGTGCTTTTGAGAGAGTGTTCCTGAGAGAGGCTAAAGCCAGGATGTACAATTTAGCACCTCTATAGCCTGGGGTAGGTTATTGCAGCTCTCAGCCTCAGTGTTCTCATTTGTAAAAATCTTCTTCACCTCAGTGATTTTGGGAAGAGCAGCTAAGGAAACGCACGTGGATGTACTTTTTAAACTCTAAAGCTTTGACATTTCTGGGGATTATTAATAGCCTCAGAGGGCACCTTTAATAATAGCTAGTTTTAACTAATCTCCTGAGCAATGACGCAAAGCACCCCACATACTGAGTTAATCTGGGATGAGTTCCTTTATTTCTACTATAGATCATTATTGTATCTTCTCATCCCCGATAGTACCTGCTCTAGTGTTCAGATAACCTTAAGAAAAATGGAGTTACATCAAGGTCATACAACAAGCCTATGACAAAGTAAAGGGAAAATGCCACTATTTTGTAAGCCAGATTGCTTCCCATGTGTAGTGTTCATTCTATGCATAATTCTAAAGTGAACATTCTGCTTCTATAATCTTGTAATCAATCTGCATGCACAGGAGCAAGTACAAATTGCTAACCAATGCAGAGCTCTATTCACCATGATATTCTATGAACAATGGAACTGTAATTCCGGAAGAGACTCAGAGTCAATCCCTTTGCCTAACGGGTAATCACATCTGAAGCATCTAAGACAAATTGTAATTTGGTCTATTCTTAAAGACCTCCTGAGGTGATTTTCCAACCTCATTCAGGAGCCCTGTCCAATATTTAGCAAATGTTACTGTCAGTAAATATTGTACCTCAAGGAAATTTCTCATGCTACAGAATAACCGTTTTTTCAGTTTGTTTTGATTCTACCTCAGTGAGAAGAGGTAACACTGACAATACTATCTGTCTGAACTTATCCCTGATTTGTTTAAGACCATTTATTTATTTATTTATTTATTGGTATTGGAGATTGAACTCCGGGGGACTCAACCACTGAGCCACATTTCCAGCCCTTTTTATTTTTTATTTTGAAACAGGGTCCCACTAAATTGCTTAGAGGCTTAGTAAGTTTCTGAGGCTGGACTTGAACTTATGATCCTCTTGCCTCAGCTTCCTGACCTGGTGATATTACAGGCATAAGCCTCTGCACCTGGCTTAAAAGACTTTAATGAAAGCCCCTTCTCATCTACAAAGTAACGTATAAAGTCCTTAGCTATAGAGGCCCATCAGAATCTGCCTCTGACTATGTTATTATACTCTATACCTGGCAGAGTCCTACATGTATTTGGTATTTAGCTCTACTAAAGTGTTTTCTCAACCCCAAGAACAGCCTATTTTTTAATACATCTTATTTTAGTATGTACTGTTTCTTCTACATGGGACAGTCCTATATTCAAAGAAATGTCTTCTCTCCTTAGCCGCCCAGTTTCCTCCCAATATTCAGCTCAAACATTCCCCTTTTGCTCAGTCTCCTGAGGTTTTGAACACACTGCAACTCTTTCCAAAATTCCATTACAGTTTTTGATTACTTAGTGTTCTTTAAAATTGTTAACAGGCTGTTTCTCACTAGTTTTTACTAGACTGTGAGGATTGAAGTCTGAGGTGAGTTCTTCTGTGCTGTGTACAGGGATTGACAGATAGCAGGGGATCAGTAAATGGACTGAAAAATGTATAAAGGAATGAATGTCACAACATTTTCTTATTATTCAGGGAACCAAAAGGCAATCTTTGCCATAAATTAGGAGGAATGTAAATAAGATTTAAAAAAAAAGACCTGCCCAAAACATCAACATGCTATATATCTATAAAGTTACCAGCATCAGATGTTGTTGAAGGACAATTGCAAGTCTGTTTATCTCTTTGAGAGACATTATGGCAGGTCCTCATTTGCCATCCCTAATGTAAAAAACTTCACTAAGCCAGAAAGTCAAGCATTGATGTTTTATTATCAAAGAGTGATTTTTCCATTAGCTTTTCAGTGCCCGTCAGCAGGACATTTTGCAAAGGCATTTGGATGTTGGCAACAAGTGATGTATCAGATGCATGCCATTAAAAATGCTCAGGCAGTCTATCAATGCCATTAGAGATTCTGATGGCCAGAGATGAAAGACTAGAGATCTGCTTATACAAAATGCACTGACACTGGTGTAGAATTGTGATATAAATAACCTATATGGCATCAGGAGGTTTTCCTGATTTTATTAACACATTATATATATAACTTCCCAGTAAGCATGTCCTAGAAAAAGTAAAGTGAATAAAAATTGATTGTGTTAATCGCTGTATACTATCTGCTTCCAAAATAGGACTTGGATTTTCTGTGGTTTTGACCTACCTCTGCTAAGGGCTTAATGAATGTTAAATTCATTATGATGTGTTTGGGTGTTTTTTAGTTGGGGTTAGTGGGAGCAAGAGAAAAAACAAGGGTTCATATAATTTATAAACCAGAAACTCCTTCTTCTCCTATTACCATGACTACTGATAACATGTATTGGGTACCTGTGGGATGCTCCTTTCTGGACCCACCCATTAGCATTTAGGATAATAGAAGGAATTAAACTGTTGGGGGAAAACTGAGAACTTTAAGGACCATCTAATTGGTACCCTAAAGAAATATTATGTGGGCTCTTTGGAGTAGCTATTTTCTGTTATAATGAGAAACGGCAATGATGATTTCCATGCGTCTGATGGAATTTGAATTAGCTATTTAAGGAAAAGTTGAGATGTAGATCTTTTTAATAGTGGAGGATATAGTCTATTGTATGTAAGCTTTTTCAACAAATGGTCAATAACTCCTCTCTCTCCCTCCCTCCTTTCTTTCCTTCCTTCCTTGCTTCCTGGCTTCCTTTCTTCCTTCCAAATCCTTCCTTCATTCCTCCCTCCCTCCCTTCCTATCTGACTTCCTTCTTCTCTCCTCCCTTCTTTCTTTTCTCTCCTTCCCTCCCTTCTTTCCTTTCTTAAATTGTCTTTTGAAGGATTAAAGACTAATTCCACTCTATACAACACACATTTTTATTTTTAGGAATGCTGTTTCCATTGTCTATTTTCCTTTTGTAAATAGTATTATTCCATCTGAATCTCACATGATGGAGTTAGTAAAGTTTAGTTATTCATTTTGCACACCAACCATAACACTGGCTGTCATATCTGTTTTGGGAAATAGGTTAAAGGTTAAGAATCCATGGACTGGAGGGATAGGCTTGCCCTGTTGTATGACATTGAGAAAGGTACTCAAATTCTTTAAGCCTATGTTCTGTATCTATAACAAGCATAAAAGTTCTAACTATTCCATAGCTTAGTGGTACCCATTCCACAAGGTTATTGTGAGTATTTAATGAGATCATGGCACAAATAAAGAGCATGTATCTTTGAGCACACACACACACACACACACACACACACACACACACCTTAGTATTGTTTCTTATTCCTGTCACTAGAAGTTAGGTTGTTATTCAGAATGTATGGGATGGAATCTGGAAAACTGTGTGTGTATATATATCTCTGCTAAACAAACTTGTTTGAGAACCATTGGTCTGGAAGATTTTCTTGCATTAACATCAAGCTGATTTTTAACAAGGATTCCCATCCAACATTTATAATCTCTCAGAGAAGCTGAGTGTAGAAACTTTCCCAGGAATCTATTCCAAATAATTCTGCTTGTCATCAAATTCTTTCTTAAATTATCTTTTTAAATCATCCAAACTATCGGTGAGCATAAATCCTTCATTGTAGCCTATGTGAAGATGAGAACACTTGACATGGAATTCTATTGTAAATGGGTATTTTATCTTTGTACCTCTTCCTGGACTGTGGATTTTAATATGAGCCACAGAAAATATCTTATTATGTGTATTATCTGCATAAGTAAAATAAATATACAAGCATCTTAACTGAAATTTCCAGGGAAGGAAATCTAGAAAAAGATTCTAATGGAAGATTACAAATGGAAACAAATGACAGTTGATTCATTATTGCTAAATTAAGTTCTACAAAACCTCACAGATATTCTCAGGCTTGATATGTTGATTTGCATGATTGATGCTGGAACATATTTATGAAGTCTTTCATAGATTCATTCATAAATGAAGTTTCCTTCATGCATTTGTCCATGTGTCAGTCAGTTGTAATTGACTGAAATCCAACTCAAACTACATAAAAAGGGGGCCAGTACAAGATTTTTTGTTCTATAAAAATCTAGGACTTAATCCATTGATTTTTTTTTACATAATTAGATCCAAGGGGTTCATATCATGATACAACTCTAATATATCACTCAGTCTTACCTTTTTTTTTCTTCTTATAGTGGAGAAGGTTTCTCATAGGTTTCATTCTCAAATGAGTCTCTTTTGTGGAAGGCATGTACTGGGAATTGAACTCAGGAGCACTTGACCACTGAGCCACATCCTCAAACTCATTTTTGTATTTTATTTAGAGACAGGGTCTTACTGAGTTGCTTAGCACCTCACCGTTGCTGAGACAGGCTTCGAATTCATGATCCTCCTTTCTCAGCCTCCTGAGCCATTGGGATTACAGGGGTGCACCACCATACCCAGGCATCCCCAGCCCTTTTTATTTTTTTATTTTGAGATAAGTTCTTGTGAAGTTGCCTGGGCTGGCCTTGAACTTGCCTCAGCCTTCCAAGTCACTGGGTTTACCATGCTAGTCATCGAATGAGTCTTTGACTTAATTTCTTAGTTTAGCTATTCCTGCAGAAAGAGTACTTCTTTTTCTGAATAATTTTTATAATAGCTGAAAGATGGATCCAACTGGATGTGATCTGATCACACATCCACTCCCCACCTAACTACTACAGACTAAGGAATGGAATGAATGGTTGCTAGGCCATGTTAATAACATGCCAATTCCCCCGGGAATGGGAGCAGCCTCGCTCTAAAAACACCCAGAAATTGGAGACACATGATTCCCTCCAGGAATACTGAGGGGCTGATATCAGAAGAAGAGGAAACAAGCTGAACAGGCCAAAGGCAGCAGAATTCCACAATATCTCTTAAAGGTACCTTTAGTTCCATAACTATAGGACCTTCTACCATAGAGATTTCACCACTGAGTTGTAAAAGGAAAAGGCTAAGTTAGTACCTTTTTCTAGTGATTTCAGAAATAGTAAACATAATTTCCCCCCAGCCTTTTCTTTCATCAATTTATGCAATTCTTGTCTTCTTGCTGGCCAAGGTGATGGGAGAGAGGGTTGAATTTATTGCAAAGTTTTGTATATATTGCAAAACCATATTTAGTTATATTTTAATTATCTTGGTACCAAAAAAAAACTGGAATGAAATAAACTTACATATAAACCCATGGAAAGCAGGCCATGGGAGAGAGATTAGTTTCCAGAAAGCCACTCTGTGTCAGCAGGTCCATATTTAATAACATTGCACACATTATATACCAAATCTATGATGTAAAAATAGATATCATATTTAGGTGTTAAAATGTACTTTCAAGTAGGAGGTGATGTCTCTCTTTGTTTTCTCTACTTTCCTCAGGAATTTAGCCTTCAGGAATAAATGCAGTTATTTGTGTTTCCTAATTTATAGCATCCTGAATTTTCTGGAGTAGCTCCAATTTGATGAATTCATATTGCCTCAGTAAAGGAAATTAGTGTTATTCAATTAAATGGGGTTTTGCTATTATGCTTTGAAGATACTTATGTTTTCAAAGCCAAAGATAATTAGAAAGATCTCTAATATGTGTTTCAAACAATGTGATCTCAGATGCCCAGTGACCCACCTCCTAGCATCACTTGCTATGGAGGCAGGAGTGAGCAGAGATGTGACATGTCCATCCCTTTTTGGTCAGGATTTATTCCAAATGGAAAATAATGCTTACGCTGGGGATGTAGCTCAGTGGTAGAGCACTTGCCTAGCATATATGGGGCACCCTGAGTTCAACCTCCAGCAATGAGAAGAAGGAGGAGCAGGAGGAGAAGGAAGAGAGGGAGAAAGTAAACAAAAAAGGAAAAGGAAAAAGGAGAAGAAAGCTGTTGATTGCCCTTCATGTGACAGCCCTGTGCTTCAGTACTTGTTACCATGACTTCCAATACATCAAATAGAAGATATAGACTTTGTGCTCAAGGATGTTAAGATTCAGGAAAAGATGGATAATTCACAAGTGATAAGCAAGAGACACTTCATGGAAATGTGGAGTGATATAATCTCTTTGTAGGACAATTCATCAATATTTATAAAAATTTAAAACATAAAATCTATGAAGATTTAAAACAATGCCACAAAAAGACATGAAAAATTAAGACAACCCTCTCCAATTGGGGAAGGCAATTCTAAGTATGACATAAAACCCTTAACAGCAGAGATTGATAGTTAAACTATATAAAAATCATTTTTCTGCATGACAAAACAAACAAAAAAGTCAAAAACAACTGGCAAATTGTAAATTTTTTTTTAAATATTTTTTTGTTGTTGATGGACACAATGTCTTTATTTTATTGCTTTGTATGTGGTGCTGAGGATCGAACCCAGGGCCTCACGCATGCGAGGCAAGCGCTCTACCGCTGAGCTACAATCCCAGCCCAAATTGTAAATTTTTGATTCACAAAAAGAGGTAATTTTCTTTTTGAGGGAGGGCATACTAGGAATTGAACCCAATGGTGATTGACCATTGAGCAATATCTTCAGCCTGTTTTATGTTTTATTTTGAAAGAGGGTCTCGCTAGGTTGCTCAAGGCTTAAGTTGCTGAGACTAGCTTTGAATTTATGACCTTCCTACCTCAGACTCCTGAGTCACTGGGATTACAGGCCTATGTTACCATGCCCAGCTACTTTTCTTAATATATGAAAATCTCCTTCAAATCAATAAGAAAGAGAATAGCAAACCAATAGGAAAAAAAATAAAGTATATGAATAATCAAATCATAGACAAAGAAGCATATATGGTTTTAAAATATATTGAAAGATGCTTATCATAGGAGATACTTGGATTAAAATACCATTTAACCTGTCAGTTTGGCAAAGTTGAAAAAGTTTATTTTTCTTTCTTTTTTTTTATACTTGGGATTGAATCTAGGGGTGCTTAACCACTGAGCCATTTCCTCAGCCCAATTTTATTTAGAGACAGGGTCTGCTAAGTTGCTTAGGGCCTTGCTAAGTTGCGGAGGCTGACTTTGAACTTGAGATCTTCCTGCCTCAGCCTCCCAAGCCAATGGCATTATAGGTGTACACCACCATGCCAGTCGAAAAATTTTCCCAATATGTGTCTGGTAAGGGGAAACTATATAGAAATAGTCACTACCATACATTTCTGTTGAGAATGTTTTCTTGGTATAACCTCTATAGAGGGTGATTTGATAATAGTTACGTTCTAAAATATAGCTACCCTCTGATCCAGTAGTTTTGTTTCTAGAAATGTATTCTCCTTTGGACATACATGTGCTTTTTGCCATATAATGTGTATAGGTGATTTATTGCAACATCACTTGAACTAACAAAAATCATCTGAACTAGCAAAACAAACAAATAAATAACAAAACAAATAAACAAAATCTTGACATAACCTAAACATCTATGAAAAGAGACTGCCAAATTAAAGTATACTGTCCAATTGTGATAAAGAAGCCTCTTCACATGCCATAACCAAGATTTAGGGTCAAATGAGACAAAAGAAAGTACAGAGCATGGCACTTTTTTGCATCTAAAAGATAAGCAGATAATGGAAGTTGTCCCAGGAATAGGAACTTAATGGCTTTCCAAAACGTGTATTCAGGCAACTACTTTTTCCTAAAGACTCATTTATAACTTCCATTATTATACCATGTGAAAATATGTGATCTTGAGGAATTAAAGTTTCGAAATAAAATAAATTGCATCTATGAATTGATCTAGTAATTCTATTGTTTGAAATTCATCTGACAGTATAGTTTATGTTGGCAAAACACAGTCTGTCAGTAACACAGAGAATCCCATGTGTGATGATATGGAATATTCTCCAACACAAAGTATACAATATTAATAATAATAAAAAAAATCAAAATCAAGTTGCAGGAAGACAAATGCTTTATGCAATTTAAGGAAAAATTGAAATACATATATTAACTTATATAAAACTTTTAAAATCCATAGTGTTTGTATAGGTATGGAACATACACGTGTGTGGAAAGATTTGACTGGGGGTCTGGGGGTCATGGGAAGAACAGACTTATTTTGAAATATAACACTTTATATGTTCAATCCTTTTTTTGAATTTCTATGTCCAGATAATAATTTTCACACAAAAGGGAAAACATAAAGACAAGGACAAATATGTAGCTTTGTTGGTTTGTGAACAGCTGAATTGACCTTCTGGATGAAAAGAACCATGCCGAGTTAAAATTAGCATTAAAGGAAGAGCCAAACTCATAATGTGCAGAGCTGAAGTCCCAGAGATACATTTGGGTCCTCTTTAATTGCAAAATGACCAGATAGACAGAAAAAGCAACACAGGGAGAGATGAATTTATATTTTGAGCAATGATAGAATTATTTTAAAAAGATATTCAGCCTATAATATTTCCTTTTCATAGAAAATGTTGGACTTTCTACATCCTCCCACGGAATTTGGCAGACCCCAAAAGGAAAATGTTGACTTTTCTATGTTGCCCATTATGCAAAATTCTGAAATATGCAGAACACGAGAGACACATGCAACAAGCCCAAGGACCTTAATTTTTTTTCAAGCAGATGTATCAGAGTCCATTTCACATTGCTGATGTCCTTGGCCAGCAGGCGAGCCTACAGCTGGCTAAATGCCGCCTCCACAGCAGCCAGTCTAGAGATGTGCATTAGCTTTTGCTTTAAAGAGAAGGGAGGGAGCACACTGGTGGAAGTGAGGCATGTTATTCAGGGTCAGGTGGCAGCCAGGGAGAGCCGAAAAACAAGTGTGATGATCCTTGTAGCAGAAACAACTTCATTTGGGAAGAAACACAGAGATGTGGAACTGCCTCTACATGTGAAAGTGAAGTGCAGGTAATCTTTAGGTGCACACTGGAAGTCATTTTGATAAAGTTTCTGTCGATGGGTAATTGATACTGCTGTCTTTTTTGGTTTGTGTGTGTGTGGTAGTTTCTGTAGATGAAACCCAGGACTTTGTGCATGCTAGGCAAACCCTTCTTATTTTACATACCCTTAGCTCTTATTTTATTTTGAGAAAAGGTCTAGCTAAATTGCCCAGGCTGGCCTCCAACTTGTAATCCTCCTGTCACAGCACCCCCCGCCCCCAGTAGTTGGGACTCCAGGTGTGTGCCACTGCACTCAGCTTATGACTGCCTTTTCTGTATGCAAATGGTCTAATTCTGCAGTTCCAAAGCTGCATAAAAGAGAAACACGTTTGCTTTTGATTCTTGTCTGCTATTTTCAATCAGGAGATTCCCTTTTTTTGCCTCTCCTTCCTCCCTCCTCCCTTCCTCCTTTCCTTTCTTCTTTCTTTCTTTCCTTTTTAGAAAAAGGAAAAAGAAGGTTTGTTGCTTTGCTAGCAAAGGAGAAACACAGGGGACTCCTGTTCCAGAAGCTCTGATTCTGCCTATCAGCAGGAACAGGGGGATTATAAAGAGGGATTCAAAGGCTACATTCTCTGTTGGATTTGTATATCACTTGTTAATTTGGGAGACAGTAATTTCTGAGATCTTCTGGTGCCATTCCCAAAGTCTGGATTACTTTGTTCCTAGGGCTAGTGTGTGCTCAAGGACATACAACTCTGTCTAGGATGGGGAAGTTGCCTTTTCTTCGTATTTGGGGCACATTCCAGCTTCGCTCATCTGCTTCCTTCTTGTTCTGTGATTGGGTCTAACCACAGATACCTGGACATCTGAAATGGACATTTGTGACCATGCTGTGTAGCCTCCATTCTTCTTCTCAGCCCCCTGGGGAGCCAGACCTTTCTTGCATTTCTGACAGTGAGGATGGATCTAGGACTGGAAACTAGGATCCTCTTCAGTGAGCACCCATCATCCTCAATCACAGTGACCAGTTTATGGGTACACATGTGACCCAACTGATCACAAGTCCTGAGATCAGATTGTGAGGCTCTGGAATGCTCATTCCTCTTGGATTCAGTTGAAGCAGTTATGTTCGACCACACAGAGCCTGAGAGTGAAGGGCACACATGCAGCATGTGGCAGAGATAGAGATGCAGAGAAACTAAGTCGAAGAATACAGTGTGATGCCTGAACCTGTGAACCCTAAAGCTACACTTCTCTAGGACATTTTGGCTACCAGAGACTTTAAAACCCAGTGCCATTCTTTCCCTCCATGCCCTTAGGCCAGGTTGGGTTTTCACTTATCAGCAAGAACCCTGACTGGAATATCATTGATGATGCTGATAGTAACAATGGATCCAGACAGAACTTAACTCTTTCCAAATATTTCCATCAGAGCCAAATGAAGAAAGGCTCAGTGACCAGGAGTAGGCATCAGAGTGGATTTAGGGGAAGGAGTCTAAGAGAAACATTTTCATATTAGTTATTTTGTTCTCCAACAACCCTATACAATAATCAGGGGGACAATTTATGCTAATTCTCATTTATATTTTGGAGAACTCTTAGGGTCACAGCTAGCAGGGGAAAAAGCTTGTTCTAAAACCCAGGACCTTGGATTTCATGTTCTTGCCAGTGCCTCCTGCAACATGTCCAGCACAAGTTTGGATTCTTTGGCCTCTTCTGTCTTATGCAATTCTGTGCTGTGAGCTCAGAGGGACTGTTGCCCCTTCTCTGAAGATGAGCACTGGTGGTCTTGCAAACCTAGCCTTCAGAATGTCTAGAACCTGAGGAGAAGCTGATAAAGGATCCTTGAGCTACCTTGAGTTAGTAAAAAAGAACTAGATCCTCAGTCCCAAAAGTAGGTCAAAGAGGAGCTTATTTAACAATCAGAAATGCCATAGGCTAGCCTGAGCAGTGTAGTGAGACCCTGCCTCAAAATAAAAGGAAAAAGGCTGGGGATGTAGCTCAGTAGTAGAGTACCCTGGATTCAATCCCTAGCACTGCAAAAATAAATAGATGATAGATAGATAGATAGGCAAGCTACCCTTGAGCAAGAAGAACACTAGAGGCCAGAGCCAAATGAAGAAAGGCTAAGTGACCAGGAGTGGGCATCAGAATGGATTTGGGGGAGGGAGTCTAGGAGAAAGGACAGGCAGTGGTGTCACCATTTTTGGGTGGGCCCATTTGCTGTGTGCATCTTTTTTTTTTTTCCTTTTTATTTAGGCTTACATGTTAACAGTGTAAATGATTCATTGTACATAGATAGAGGATAACATATCAATTCTCTAGTTGTAAGTTGTATAGAATCACAACATATATGCAGTCATACATAAAGTTAGGGCTATGATGTCCATCATATTCCGCCACCCTTGCTGTCCCCATGCCCCCTCCCCCCTTGCTGTGTGCATCTTAACAAGCTGAAGCCCAGTGCTCTCCAAGTTGCTGCCCAGCCTGCTCACCTGGCTCTTTGGTGCCCTGGCTCCCTCCTCCCTCTGTCCCACTTGTCTCATCATTTCTCATCGAAACTTATGCTCAAAAATGATATAAATATTAATATTCTCATTGGTAATGAGTGGATAGCATATTAAGTACTTTCAAAAAAATGTTTTAAATCTGAGGCTAGGATAAAAGCCATGTTGTGTATTACAGAAAGATAAAATTGCTGCTTGAAGTCTGAAATAGTCTGTCTACATTTATCACTGTCATTGAGACACGAGGACTGAAGACCTCAGGTACCAACCTAATTAAAACAGCTGGGTGAAGTGCAGGAGAAGGAGCACCAGTCAACATGTTCTGTAATTAAGGTATTTTTTTTTAATTTTAATTTTAAAGGATCACTTCTAGTTGCTCAGGCTGTGATGGTTCTTGGGGAGTGGCAGGTCATTGGTGGATAACGTTGCCCCCACCCTTCTTGTGCGTAACCTCCGTCAACCCATCCAAGAGCTTGTGGCTCTTCCTTCCTTAAGCCTTGGCAGGTAGTCTGTCAGGCTGATCTTAATCAGATCAGCGTGTAATTACAGAGGGACTGTCAGGATATTTTTGGTTGTCATCTTCTAACAAAATGCAGATTGCGTGGCATGTATACATAGAATTACTCTGTAATTTAAAGTAAATTGACATTTAATTTCAATTTAATTACACGGGAATTACAGACATGACAGATACAGTCTAATTAGGAAGCAAAGTATAAGAATCTGTTTATGGAATAAAAATCCATGTAATATTACACTTTTAACAGAATCAAAATAATTTCTCCAAATTTTTATAGAGTGTATGTAATAATAACAACAGTAATAATTAAACCTGCAAGCTGGGCCTTCCACCATGTGTGCATACATTATTTCATTTAATACTACCAATAACTCTGTGAAGCTGGTGTGATCATTCCCATGGAATATCATTTGAAGACGTTGCTAATGTGTCCCTTGTCACATAGGTAGGTAGTGGTCAAGGTGAAGTTTCAACTCTGTTCCACTGGGCTCTGAGGCCTATACTCAAGATCACTGTGCTGCTTCCTCGCTTTCCCTTCTACGGAGAGAGGCCTGGGATACAATCCTGGGACTTGACCTTGGCCTTGGCTGTCTGAGCTCTTTGAAACTGTGGCCTGGAAAATTGAGCTTTTTCCCCTGTTCCTTTCCCTCTCTGTCTCCCTTGTTTCCTCTCTTTCACCTTTTTACTCTCTAAAGAAATATTTGTGACTGTGGGCACCCATTCTGTCAGGAGTTGTACCAGGTGGTAAGCACCAAGGGAAGTCTCATCCCTTTGTATAAGGACATTTTGAGCTCCTCACTCAGCAGCCAGGGTATGTCATGGACCACATTACTTAAGCCCACATAGAGCTGTGAGAATAAGACCACATGTGGACAGACTCAAGAAGGCAGGAAGGGGGAATCCAGTGCCCACTGAGTGGAATCTCCACTCCTGGGGTGGTTTCTCAGGGACTATGGAGCCTTCACTTCCCAGAGTCTTTCACTTGAACTAAAGCAAATTTTCTTTTCCATTTTTCCTTTGACCTCTGCACTAGTACAAAACAAATCACAAACTGGGCCATTGCCTGCCTTTTCAAGGGCAGACTTACCTTCAGTGATGGCAGAATTTTTTTTTCCCCTAGCAAATCAACTCATTTCCTTCAACTTAAACAATTTCCTTTTCCTTCTATTCTGTTCTCTCCCCCATCCCCCACTTAGTCATAATCCCTTCCTTGTCTATAGTATTTGACAATTTATAAAAGACTTCTCCTATAATCCCCCATTTGATCCTTAAGCATGAATCTCTGAAGAGGTCAAGTTAATATTTCTGTTTTACCCAGCTTATCAGTGGCAAAACCAGTAACCAGAGATGTCACCATATTTATTACCTCCCTGGCTGGTCAGTAGGAGCGCTGGTCTCAGATTCAATCCTTCCAGGTTCAATGTCTGCTTTTGTTTCAGGACATCAGTGGCTGGCCTTTCACAGAAGCCCCTTTGCCTCTTTCCTATTGTTATCTCAACTGTCAGTATTTATATCTCACCTATATTATTATCTAATTTTTTCTTTAAATTGATTTCACAAAAATACTTGAATACATTTCCTTTAAAAGGTAACTTGATATCACTACCTGAAATGGACAACAAGCACCACTTGATACAGGGAGAAGGTCAACTTCAGTCCAAATACAACAAACAGAACAACCTCACTAGATGGTAGCTAGTTACTGCTGCTTGCAGAAGGTTCTTATTCAGGTGTCAGCTCTTTGTTGACAATGAACTTTGCAGGAGTGAAAGGGCTGCTATATGTTTGCCAACACCAAGCAGGGGAAGACTTGCTCCTTAATGTGATTGGCAGCACTGAGAAGGAATTGAAAGCAGAGGATAATCTTCTCACTACATGTTCAAGGTTTTGTGCTGCTGTCATCTGCATCCCCCTCAAGTCATCTGCAATAATGCTGGGGTGAACACTGTCCTGATCTAACCCACTGTTTTAGCCCATATGAACTTGACCTTCCTTTTACCTACAAAGAGAGCTTCCAAGTTCACATCCTGACCTTGAGGTCCAATAGGAAGACACCAGCCTGGCACAGAGCAGGATACTGTCTGGGCCTCAGCCTTCCTGGCTCATCTACCTCAGCTGACTGCAGCTAGGTGGTCAAAGGGCTGCTCTTCACATATAATTTTGTTATAGAAATTTTATAGGGTCATGGATCTTAAAGGGAAATACACGTCATAGGAACAAAAAAACACAAGGATTTGGGAAACTGTGGTGAGATTCCTTTACCTCCCCATACTTAGATTTCAGTTTCCTATCAATCATACTTCTAAGGTTCAGGTTCTGTTTGCTGATAGAAAATAAAGTTTCCTAGGCTCAGAAATGACACATTTTGAGAAGGACATAAAGTGTCTCCTTGAAAATACATCTTGATGAAATGTAAATGATGGTGTAAATGAACCAAACCCAATGGATTAATCAAATCATTAACATATCAATCATTAAGAAGTGAATTTGCTGTTAAAAAATCAAATGAAATTGCTCCTGCATATCGATCAGAAATTTACCTATTGCACTGCCTTAAATCTTTTCTAGAACAAGGCAGGATATAAATAAACATAAATGAATAAAACAATAATAACAATCTTGTCCCTCATTGCAATTTACTATTTTAAAGTGAAGAAATGTACATAGGAAAAGAGGCTTCTTTTTATTTGATGCACTTACTGTGAGTACACCAGAGTTCTACAAATCTAATACATGGCCGCAATTGTGGTTCCTCAATCCTATTCCTTGTTCAATTGCTTTCCTCGCCTCATGGAAATGAAATCCAAGAGGAAGCAAGTCACTTCTAAAAACACACTTAGAATTCATCTTCAATCTGCAGGAGATAAAAATCAAAGAATGCTTTGCTTTACCTTTGCCTTTTTATCAGTTTAAAAAGATTGTACACAAACAGCAAATCTGAACATGCAAGGGGTTAGTTAATCAAAAAGAGATCAAAAGCAATAAGAGACTCTCCACACAGAATAGGGTGCCAGGGACAGGGGCTCTATAAAGAGACAGTTTGTCATGAGGCAGCGAGGACAGAAACAGCAAGCAAATGAGAGAGCTTCTTTGCAAAGCAGGAAGCGATTCACCAGGTCACGCTTTCCCTGTATTTGGGATAAGGAAAGAAATTCACCATTCTGCCCTAAGCCAGAAAGAGGGGAAAAGTGGCTGCTGCCAACCCTGGCTGCTTTTGTGCAGGGAGTAGGGTGGGGATGAAGAAGGGTGATGTGCCTCTTCTTTCTGAGGATGTGGAAGGCTCAGCCTGTCTGCAAAATAACAGCAGTGGGAACTCAAAAAAGCTCATTATGCCAGTTCAATTATAAGTAAAACTGTCAAGTTTGTTCATTTATTTATGGTGCTGGGGTGGAACCCATAGTCTTGCCCATACTAAGCATCTTTCCATCACTGACCTATAGCCCCAGCAGGTCAGGTTTATTTTTATTATGATTCAGTTATCCCTCTCACTTGACAGCCTCTGTTCTTAAATCTCACTCTATGCTTGGTTTCTCCAATGAGAAGATGCCCTTTCTCTCTGGACCTGAGCCTCTTACCTCCCACCGTCTCAACTCTCATCAGAAAATACCTATGTCATGTCCTTGGCCTACGAGATGATAAGGTTCAGGGTTTACACTCTGATGCAGGCACAGACAAGCAGGTGAGTGTCGAGTGTGGTGCTGTGGGAGCATCAGGGCTTGTCGTGAACAGGGTGGCACGTGGTTGAAGAAACCGCTGACCTCAACCTCAGAACTTGCTCAATAAAACACTTTTGTGAGGAGGCTTCCGATAGCTGGAACAGCTCCTTTGCCAGATCTGATAAAGAATCTGATAAAGGCAGTGGAGTTACTATTTTAACGAGTATAATTTACACTATTTCCTCCCTCTTCCTTCAATTTACTCCCCAAAGAGAAAATAAAAAGATTTTACACTCTGAAGCGAGTCCTGATTATCAGAGGTCAAAACAATGTGTGGCATACAGATTAAGGACAGGAGGTGGGCATGTTAGAATGTGCTTACCTTCAGGTTACATAGGAGCCAGCTAAAGCAAAGCTATAGAATTGATATTCAAGTCACACTCTCATTGCCTGCACTGTACACTGGCTGGTCCTCTCAGCACTTTTTCCCACTGATCCTAGGATAATTAGCCAAAGACTGCTCCTTAACATGGCACCCCTGGCAGTCACTGTCGATCAACTGGAATTGACATGGGAAACAAAGACTGAAGGAAGGCAGTTCCTTTAAACTCAGAGCAGGTGTTGACTGAGCCTGGGTAAGGAAGGAATTCTGGGAGGGCACTCCAGAATTTTTCAGAAGGCCTCATTGACTCTGCAGCACCATCATGAAAGTCCTTTCTTGATAAATCTCTTTACTTACACTGGGGGCTTTGTTGTCAATGGCCACCAGACCTGGGCAGAAAATTGAATTCAGACGGTAAGTGTGGTTAAGAAGGACCAATCGGAGAGTCCACAAGTCTGAATTCTAGCTCTGGTTCCTGCATTTATTAACTAAAGAACATGTGTCAAATTACCTACCTTTCCTGGGCCTTGATTGCCTTGTTAAATGATCTTTCTAATTCTATTATTGTGAAGTCAGAAAAGTGAGGGATTCAGCCCACATCACAGGGCTGGGTTAGGCTCAAGATGAGATGCTATGTGTACATCTTGAGCAAAATCAACTTCACCCATAAACAATTGTTTCACCCTGGTTCTTTCCAGATGTAAAGTCTGATGCCAAGGAAAATTGGAGAAGCCTATGCTTGTGAATTCTTAGTACCCTGAATCTAATGGAAAAAATCAGGCCAATTGTAAAACTACTTATATAGTGGAGAGGTGTGTGTGTGTGTGTTCCAAAATAAAAATTTTACTTACTCCAGAACTTGATGGAAATAAAATGAAGAACATTAAATGTTTAACTTATCATTTTCTTGCTCCTGGGAAATATTTTTAAAACTAATGCACTGTATTTTCTTGTCCTATGTCTATGCATAATTAAAGATCTCTTTTTACCATCCAAGATAATTTTGAGTTCAGTAGGAATAAATATCACCACTCTGTTGCAACTATGTTAAATTCATGTTTTAATAAACTGAATTTACGCGGCCTAGTTCTTGCAAAATTTGAAATTATAAACATATGCTTTCCAGGAAAAGTAGTCATTTGCCTCACTTTCATCTGGACTAAAATATGATCATTTCCCCAACAAAGAGTAAAACAAAAATGTTGGCCTACATTTAGCACTGCTTGATAACCCTGGGGCCAGCTGGCAGCAAAGAAAGATAAAGGGATTTGCATTCTGTGTATGGACATAGCCTCAAGACTGAACTTTCAGAAAAGAACTCCAAGCCTCCAGCACTTTTGGAGGTCTGAAGACCATATCTACTTTTCATTCTTTAGTTTGCCTGTAGGATTTCTGAAGTAACCACTTTTTGTTTTTAAAGCAGTTAATTCCACTAAGCCACATTTATTTATGATTTCAAATCAAGGGTTACTCTCATCATTGTTTTTGTTTGTGCAAAAGAACCTTAAGTTTTAATAATCTGTGAGTCCAGTGGTGATTATCTCCTAGAACTCTATATGATAGAGGTGATCCTGAGAAGTCCACATAGAGTTAAATCTTATCAATGAAGTCATGTTTTGAATGTACTAAGAGACTTCTTTCAAGGCAGATGAATCCTTTATAAAAGAAATTGTCACTTCCAAGTAGTAATTATTCTTGACTTTCATAATTGCATATCTGGATTAAAGCTAGAAACAGTCTTTAAAAAGTTGTCAATGGAGAGAAAGGTGTTGCTCAACAAATACAAATTCTGTTTACAGTGCGGAGTCCTCAACTGTCATTGTTGGAAAGTAACTGTAGCCTTTGTTTTAATAAAATGCACCAGGTAAGTCCCTGAGGCTATCTTCCAACAAAGAGGTGTGTCTGGGAAAGAGAAGGCAAAGGCAGTTTCTGGGAACAGAACACTGTTTACTCAAACCATCTGCTTTCTAAGAACCTCTCCACCCAGTTAGCCCTAGAGAGTGAGCAAATATGTATGTGCATGTGTGTGTGTATGTGTTTATGTATGTGTGTTAGTACCTATGGACCTGTGTGCCATATATGTATAAGCCTGCACAGAAATGTGTATGTGTGTGTTCATGTGTGTGCAAATGGGTAAACGTTGGGAGTTTGTCCATGTGGTAGTGTGCATATATATGAGTATGTGTATGTGTGTGTGTGTGCGTGTGTGCGCACATGCAGAGGCACTTGCATATGTATGATGGTGGTGAATGGGTGGAGGAAAGTAGGAAAGCTCTTTTTGTACTCTCAGTTCATAGTAGCTCTTGCGGCTGCAGGCTTGATGATATGTGGCATGCTGCTTTTTCTAAAGTATAACTTAGTTCCCACACTCACAGAATTAGAGGGAAGGCAAAGGGGCAAAAAAGAAGATTAGTAGGTTTGGTAGATGGTAAATTACTATTACTATATTCCATAAACATGAAATTGTCCCATTAAGATGATCCTGAATCAGTGTGAGGCAGTGTTAAGGAAAATGGTTTATGAAGAACCACTTTGGGGGAGAAAAACCTCAATGAATAGCTAGTGTTGATTAGGAACCCATGAACTGGAATGCTGGGGGAGACACATGGCCTTGGATATATAACTCTTGCTGAGAAAACACTTCCATGAGAGATGGCAGTGCACGTTCAGAGCTCCACAACATAGTATTTGGAGAGTTTGTGTGCTTTTGCTTTAGATCCAGAGTTTTATTTCAGCAACCTGGGATTTGAATCCCTAGCTCCATTATTTACTTGCTGTTGGACTTTGGGGAACTTACTAAATTCCCTGAACTTCAGTCTCCCATCTGTAGAGTAAAGATAATGATACCTCCTTGCTGTGTGCAGTGAGAAATTAAATGGGCTACATTGGGGCCTATGAATTGTCTTTCTCCATCACTTAGGGCTTCTATTCTTTGGTCAGTACTTTTATCAGAAATAACTGTCAAGAACTATGTTCCCTTAATCACACAGTTACCACTTTCCTGCAGGAACAGTTAGGAAATTCAGGAGAACTAGAGTCTTGAGTCATGGATACTTCCAATCTAATCAGGATAAAAAATGAAGCACTTAGGGCCTGGTTCCAGCCATGTAGTATCCAGAAGGGTCACATTCCCAGCAACACATATTTGGTCAGTGATGTACAAACAAAGAGATGGAAAAAAATAAAATAAAAAGAGACTCATGGTCGGGGCTGGGATTGTGGCTCAGTGGTAGAGCGCTTGCCTTGCATGCGTGAGGCACTGGGTTCGATCCTCAGCACCACATAAAAATAAAGATATTTGTGACCATCTACAACTAAAACAAATATTTTAAAAAAAAAGAGAGACTCGTGATCTAGGATTAGGAGGTCCCACTGGCTCTTCCACTCTTGATTATTAATATCTATAGATTCCTGTTAGAAGAACAGGGGCTGTGATGGAAGATATCAGCCCTCATATAGCATAACAGATAAGAGTATGGCTTTCCCCTTACTTAGCCTCCCTGACTCAAATACTGGGTCCAAAACTTACCAGCTAAGTGACCTTGCCAAATTATTTAGTCCCTCTGGGCTTTAGCTTCTCTATCTGTAAATTTACAATAATAATGCTTATGTTATATGGTTGTTATGATGATTAAATAAGTTTATATGTGTAAACTGGCTGGCTCACATCAATTAATAAACATTGGCTTTGACTAATAGATGATGATTATTGTAAAAAATTCCCTGAAGCTGGACTCAGCATACCCTTAGTCTGCTGAACATACTTAAGATATGGAACTGTGAGCTGGAACATTTTGGGATAATGAATCCCAGAACCCTAGAGCCAAATTGCTCATGGTTACCCAAGCCAATGGCCTTAAAAGTAATGCTTAGGAAAAAGTTACAGGAGATTCCTGGTTCTTTATGATACATGGGTAATTTCAACTTTTATTCTCCTATGTACTCAGTGGGGGGGGAAAGGAGAATATTTTTCTCTTACATTTTTATTTCCTACCAGTCTTCATCTCCAAACTTACAATCAATCAGCATATCATTCAAGAATCTTACTGCCAATGAAACGAAGAACATATTTTCCTTTTATAATCAAGCTATAGGCGCTAGTTGGTAAAACTACATGTTTTGGAGTTAACTGCATCTGAGTTTGATCTGAGGCAAATTACTGGAACTCTCTGAAAGTCCATTTCCTCATCTTTAAAATGGAGTGATGATGGTATCTGCCTAGCAATTCTGCTGGAAGGAGTACATGATAAAATACACAGAAAGCTCTCAGAATAGGTTCTGGAATTTACTAATCATTCAGTATTAATTTTCACAATATTTCAAAAATATTGTGAAGGGATCTTGGGAACTGGAAGCCCACAATGATAAAAGGCAAGAAAGTCAGTTTGTAAAGAACCTGGGCAGCCTCCAGATGGGAAAGCCCACCCCTGTCATCTCAAAAAAACAAAATCCACTGGGTGGTTCAGTAGAAATTGTCCTTTTCAGCATGTCTTTCTTTGGGTTATGACCTGTAAAGCCAGGAGCAGGACTGGTATGCAGGGCTCAATGCAAAATGAAAATGCAAAGCTGCTTGTTGAAAAACTACTAAGCATTTCAAGATGGCAGCAGCAAAGCATTCAACCAAGTGTGGAGCCCTGCTGAGCTGAGATCCTGTGCAACTTCTCAGTTGCACCACTGATGCTGGCTCTGGCAAGGAGTGAGGGAGAATGCAGAGGAGGGTAGGAGAGAACATCAGTTCTACCCCAGGAAAAAGTTGTGTTTGTTTTAGAGCACCAGAAGCATGTTCAAGTACACCCACTCTGGCACCCCACGTAGGACACCCATTATATAAACCTGCCCCTTCCCAGGTGTTTCACTTGCTATGTGAAGGGGAGGCCAGCAAGTGGCTGCTCATTTGTTTAGCTTTAGTGGTTACCAAAAGCAAGACCAGCATTTTCGGGCCTCGCACAAGGTAAAATTTATAGGCTCCTTCCAGTGGCATGTGCTTTATTGGGGTTTAATCCTGGCTTATTAGAGGAGTAGCAAGGACATGTGAAAGACACCTTGGAAGAGCTCCACTTTGCGGCCTTGACTCCTAATAAAACGGTCTGTCCCCACCAGTCCCTGGCACAACTTCCCACAATTCATCAGCCCAAGGAGGCAGAGGCAGGCTTCCTGCCAGGCTTTCAGCGTTCACTTCATCTGCTGTGGCTTAAGCACCAGCACTGGCTCCCCTAAGGCCTCTAGGCCTTGTAGCACATTCCTGGCCTAGGATTGAAGGGAGCAAGGGCTTTGTGGGAAAATGCTCTAGGGGAAGGGGAAGGGAATGCTTCTGGGATTGGGGAACAAAGGGAGGGGCTGGAAGGAAGAGAGGATGAGAGAATGAGACTGGGCAGAGCAAGTTATTAATCAACACACAACTTCGTCTCCTTGCCAAGAACACACATTCATTCCTAAGCTGCCAAAAGACTTGATGGAGAAATTGCTATCTGAACTCCAAGCAAGTATTTGTTCATGCAGTTAGTTAGAGCAATTAAAAACAATATGCAGGTTACAGTAGAGAATAATGCAGTGCATGATCCAAAGTCCTTTCAAATACCAATGATTGATGATGCATTAGTTCATCTGTGTAATATGAGGGATGGTATTTCAGTTCTATAACATGCAGGGCTCTTTCCTTCATCATATCCCAAGAGCTGCACCAATAAAGAAATATCCCTATTCATTCTTATGGCATCTTGACACTTGAAATGAATTGACAAGGCTACACACTGTTTATCTGTTTTTTAATCCTTTGTTGCAATATCCAGGATTGAGGATTCGACTGTGCAGCTGAGTCTGTGAATGGTCTGTGTTAATCTGAGTTAACTGGGATATGAAATCCAGGTGTGGGGTTTTGATTTTATGTGTCTTGGAAATTGTTTTTTGCAGAGTTCTGTGCAGTCTATGTAATGCAGAATTGGAAAGACTCGGCTGTAAATGACACCTGCTTTGATAGATATTCAGGTCATTTTGTGGAAAGGGCAGCAGGCACTAATGGATGGGCAGTGGCTAGAGGATTGCTGGGACTGTGCTTGCCTCTTCTTTTGCCATCATAATTTCTGTCTCTGAAGAACATCCAGCAGCTTTTTAAGAATTTTTACTCCTGCTGAGAAAAAGCAGGTGAACATTTCTAAGTCTTGGTGTTTGTCAAGTCTGGTTATTTCTCTGTTAATTTTTCAGAAATTAGTATCTTGAAAACATTTTAACAGGATGTTGCTCCAAAGGTTCTTACTCCCTTAATACAGAAATTTATGGCTGACAGATTACAGAAAACCCTTAGAATGCTTCTGAATAAAGACACTCACAACCATAACAAATGGGAAGAAACTATGCAAAATTTGTTTCAAATCATTCTGTGAATCAAAGCTACTTGATAATCTGCCTGCTAAAAGATAACTGGATTTTTTTCTTTGTACTGGTTTGAAAATGGAAAAATTGTCAGATTTTATGCTTACATTATAAACAGTTTGTTTCTTTAAGCAAGAAACTAATGTTAAGTCAGAACAACCAACTGCATAATCTGTTAAATATAAATGGTGATAAAGTATGTTTTTACATTAAGTGCTTCTCATAAGGAGCCCCACAAAATGCAAAGATTATTAAATCCAGTGCTGCTGTGGAGAGGGATGGTAAAGTTGACCAAACTTGGGAAAGGAGCCCTGGGCATGGGGAAACAATAGAGCAGGCCCTGGCTGTTTTACAACCAGCTTTCCTCACCTCAGGTTTCTTTGGCTAATCCTTCCTAGGGCAAGCAGGGTACAGTTGAGCTGAAGAATATTTTATTGATAAATTTATTATAAATTTATTCAATCACATAATGATGAACATTTTGAGGATATCTGGCCTTTGATCACTCTAAATAATGTGAAAATGAATAATACCATATATACCTCTGTACACTTTTTGGATTTATAAATCCTTACAAAAGCCAAATTCTTGTTGAGTCAATGTGTACAATGTTTACGTGCATTTAAAACTGCCAATTTTGTTTTCCAAAGAGGTTGTAGCAATTTATACACCTGCCATAATTTTACTACTTCACATGTGCACAACCCAGAATGTGATTCAACTTTGTGATCTTTATTCATCTGTTAGGTGAAAATGACATCTCAAGCTAGTACTCATTTGACTTCATTTTCTTATAAGTAAGAAAATGGTCTTTTTGTAGGTGCAAAGGCCATTTTGCAATTTGTTTTTCTGCAAACTATGTTTCTTTCATTTTTTTTTTTTTTGATGGCTGGTCTTTTTCTTATTGATTTTGAAGAGTTCTTTATGTATTAAGAAAATCATCCATTTGTTTATCATATATGTTGCAAATACTTTCCACAGTAATACTTTCCCTCTCTTGTTACCTTTTGGAGTGGTATTTGGTTCTTTATTTTGCAATACAGACATTGTAAACTTTTATGCAGCAACATTTTCAATCATACTGAGTGTGCTAATATTTCAGAATTCTGTGAGGACACTGTGGAGATAATAATTGGAAAATACCAGGCATCCAGTGCCTGCCTGCCCAGTCTTGGTGTGTCTCTCCTGCTCTTAGCATGTTTTTCTCAATACAGCACTTTCCAGAAACACCTAGACAGGGCTTCCCCATGTCTACCTTCTCATGTACCATCTGAGGCAGTGGCCAACTGCTGTAGGTTGAGTTCCATAACATATAGACTCTGAGGCAGCACATATGTGTAGGAAGCTTATTGAGTAGTGCTCTTAGAAACATCATTGGTGAGAGACTGAGGGAAGGAGGGAAGAGTGCCAGTTGAACTACACTGCAGTTGTAACCAAGGCCTCAGCTGATCCTGCTGAGAGCTACAGAGCTGAGGTGGCTTTCAGGCATGGCAGCTCTCTCCAGAGAACAATTTTCCAAGAAGAGACTGGCTATGAGATGCCAGCCAGGAACACTCCCAGCAGTTGGGAAATGAGCTCTTGGTCCTCAGAAGAGTACTGGGGGATACACCCAGCACCTACTCCAGCAACTTCTTTGGCTTTCCCCCTCTCAACTTAAATCTAGTCCCAGATCCTTTAGGCCTTAAGGCTTTGCCAATTTATGTTCCCTTCTGTTTTAAGCAAATACCTTTACTGTGGCCTCGACGAAAGGCCAGCAGCACAACTATTGGCCTGAGTAAGAGGTGTTTTTTTTTTCTCCTTTCTCCCTGCTGGCTCTTTATGATTCCTTGACACCTTTCATAGAGATGTGAAAATGCTGTAAAAAGCTCCCATGCTTGCAAATAAAGTGAACCAGACACAGTAATTAAAGAGATGAACATGGCTGAAAATTTGGGACTTTTAGATTTTGGCTTATGTGTCTCAGCAGTGAAGGAAGGAGAAGTAGGATTGCATTTAATTAGCCACAGTCCCCGGCGGCCCTTGCTTTTCCATGCCTGTTACCCACTGAACGCCATCATGCTGCTGAGCTGGAAGCTCCTTTCTGGACCGTTTGATAGGCATTGCAAATCCTCTCAGAGGGCCCCTTTCAGAACCCACAATAGTCCGCCTAGCAAAACATCACCACATGTTCATAGTACCGCTTCCTTTTTTTAGGGCTGCTGTCTTACTGGAATCAGGTTTGCCTAGTGCTTGCTTTGGCTCCTGGCCACCAGCTGCTCCTGTGCCTGGAACGGGGTGAATGATGAAGAGTGGAGCTCCAGAGCAGATGCTGCTGGTGCCCTGCCCACATCCCCTCAGCAGGTCCTGTTCTGTGGACTCCCATGGCTTTGCTCACACCTCAGAGTTAATGGCCTTGGAAGTAGCCCTCACCCAGCTTCCTTGCTGCTGCAGTAGAGCAACTCCGAGGTTTGCTGCATGCAGTCATTCAGGGGCCAAGCAGTACTAAGTCCCAGTTGATCACAGTGAAAACCTGCTTATTAACATACTGTTTTCTGGCTTCTTTCCTCTCCCCATCTTACTCCCCTACTGATATTTCCTGGGATCCCTTCCCAACTCAACTATAAGCACTCAAAACGCTTATCTGCCAGAACCAGACAAGCGTCAAGGTATAGAAGTTGCCAGGCAAAGGGCTCCATCTGGGAAATCATGTTAAAAAGTATATGTCCTGCCTTCTCCCCCATCTTGTCCATCCAAAATAAAATACACAACCAAACCAAAACAAGCAAACAACAACAACAACAACGATGAAAACTAGCAACATCTGTTATATTGTCCACAGAGGACTTGTCCTAATTGTCTGAATTGGTCTATGCAAATATATTAGTTTTTACATTGCTGGCTTCAGAATTACTTTTCAGGAAGAATTCCAGCCATCCTTCCTACTGATTCTTAGCTTGGGGATTGCATGATCTTCCTGATTTTTGACATCTGATCCAGCACATTGTCAATCTAAACCCACTGGGATTAGGAGAAAGGATGTCTTTGATGAGGAGTCCTGAATTATTTCCAGCCACACAGAACCTGGATAGGATGAACCACATCTAATTTTGAATGTGCAATTATTTTCTCTATGTCCGTATCAATACTCCAGGCTGATAAAGATTAAAAGAGGGAAAACAGGGTTTGAGAGTTTTACAACTCCTGCTGGAGTTGCAATGCGTATTCCTATCTGTCCCTTTGATTGGAAATTTAAATCATTTCACATTTCAGCAATTGGTAGCCTCATAAGATATGGAATCTGACAGTTTATGGCTCAATCTGTGTCTTGCTGTCTTTAAAGGAAAGGTAGTAAAAACTGAAATTAAGGAAAACAGATAAATGCCAAAGTCCTAGGATGGTGCATTTTATAATGATCACATCTGCTACAAAGTGCCTGAAAAATGGTTCTGGAAGGCTGCCGGAGCTGCAGAATGGCTCACATGGTGAAGAGGAGCTGGACAGAAAAGAATGTGGGATATGGGCTTTTTCCACCAGAGTTTAACTTTTCACACACGAGGATGACTGCTCCTTTCTCCTTTGTGTTTTTCGCAGCTGTTCTGAGCCTTTCCGAGCACGTGTGGTTCCTGTCCATCCACACCCTCACTGTGAGGTTGCCATGTCATAGCTCAGGAAGGAAAAGGGAAATGGACAGAAAAAACAGTCAACAGGTCTGGTGGGTGTGCCCAGATGGGGACCTAGGGAAGAGACATAGAAGTAGCAATATTAGCCCTGATTTTGAGGTTACTCTAGCTTTAATATGAGATTCTTGGGGCGACTTTGTGTGCTTGGCAGGTCAGGAGAACATACCAAGGATTCAAGGTTTAATTATATTCTTTAAAATAATAAAGATCACAAAGGAGTATCATTCATAAAATATTAGCTAAACTAATTATGCCCCAGGCATTGGGATCAATAGCTTATGAAGAATATTTATTTAATTCTAACAACGCTTGTAGGTAGATATTGTTGTTGTTCCCATTTTGAGGACAAAGTAATGAGAGCAGAAACTTGGTCAAGTAAAATTGAGGTGACTGGACTTCATCTATATGGTTCTGCTTGAGTTAATGCTGTGACCACTCGAACACAGCTTTTTCCCAATCAAGGGAGGGAATGAATGAATAAATCTTTCTCCTTTCTCCTTCCTGGGAATGCCTTCCTCTGCTTCCTAGACTCCTGGAATCCTCTGGTTGGTTTTTTTTTTTTTTTTTTTTTTTCTCATCCACCTAGTTTTCTGCTCAGTAAGCTTTAAATAGCTCACAGTGCTCCGGAGAAGCCTTCTCTCAGGTGCTCTGAATTTTTACCTGGATTGTGTACTAAGACCCATGAGCTCCAAGGACCCCTCCATGGTGTTAGGGAGGATTGTGTGCTGGGAGTAGGGAGCTTGTTGGAAGGCTGGAGTTTTATGTTAGTGTGGGTTCCCTCAAGTGTCAACCCAGAGTCAAGAATGTACGTGGTCAGTTACCATGTTGCATGTCTGTAATCCCAGCAACTTGGGAGACTGAGTCAGGAGGATTTCAAGTTCAAGGCCAGACTCAGCATCTTTGTGAGACCCTTAGCAACTTAGTGAAAACATGTCTGAAGATAAAAAATAAAAAGGACTGGGGATGTAGTCAGTGGTAAAGCATCCCTAGATTCAATTCCCAGTACAAAAACAAAACAAAAAAATTATTGGTGAGGTGAAAGCAACTGATTGGGGGCCTAAAACTCAAAAGGGAAGGTAGCCACTACAACTTACTTTATCAAACTGTTGCCTCTGTGGGCTGCTGGAACTTGATCCTCACTCACCAGGAAACCTGGTAGACTTTTGTTTTTAGGAAAAAGTATATTATTCTGTTCAAGGGTCAAGGAAACTTGGGTACTTGCATATTGCTCCCTTGGTCATGGATGAGACGTAGCGAGTTGTGAATGTAACTCTCTTCCCCTTCTGGTCTGCCACCTGGGCAGGAAGACAGTGAGGCTGGCTTCCATGCTTAGATAAAGTCCTGCAGGCAGAAAGAAGTGGGTGTGAGCACTTAGCAATCAAGTGGGAAGTTAGAGGGAGGAAATGGCAGGGGGTTATGAGCAGGGCCTTGGAGTCTTGCCGGGGCTGCTAAAAGCTTCCTTGCAGCCTTTGAAACCAAAAGTCCTGAAGTTTGGGGTTTCATGTGAAAAGGCATCTGACTTGGCTTCCAGGGACACCATTATGTTTCTCCCTTTCAGGCCCTGATAGTTGAAAGAACAAAAGGTAATATTGCATTCAGCTGAGAACTGCGCTCAGCACACGTGTATTTGTTAGAAGTGGTGTTTATATAAATGCCTTCTAACTGTTGAAGAAAATAATGAAAAGTGATACCAGTTTTGTATGGTTCAGGTATTTTCTACAGCTTCTCTTCTTAAGCAGCTTTGATTTAAAGGCCACAAGATCCTATTATTGCTTCTAAGTCTTTGTATAATACAATTGAAACTGTCTGCTGCTCTGCATGACAGTAACCAACTCTAGGTACTCTACTTTTAATGCACATATTTATTTCAGTGACAGTAGTACTGGGTCTTTCTTTGTTATTCTGTATGACTACTTTAAATGATTGTTATAGCACCATTTTTTCTCTGCTCATTCTAACGACTTCTTTGTGAGATAAATGGGGAGCAAGCATTCTGTACACACTTTACACCCTCTATATACAATTGAAATGATTTTTTAAAGAAGCAAAACAACTAATTCATTCACCAAACAGCTGTTTTTAGAAAGAATAATTATTTGGCTGAATTTCAGTTTTACCCCTTTCTGTAAGTTGTGCGCGTTTTGTGTATGAGTATGTGGTCCAGATGGATATTAGTTAGCCATTGTTATGAATTAACATAGTATATCTACACTGGACAGCTGCAGGGATTTGGGGGGATTGGTGTCTCCAGTATCCACCTGTTTTATTTCACGGGAATGTCTCCAATGTTTGTGGGTATTATGTATTGTGGCCTGGTCTTCCCTTCTTCATCTCCTGAGAACCAAGGCAATCACACAATCTAAGCTGGGCCAGTCAGTTCTCCAGGTAGGATTTCACACATTAAGGCAGCCATATAAAGAGAAAGCTTTAGTGTGTATCCCCTTCAGGAGCCATTGGACCAGAGGTGATGGTGGGTACACAGTTATGATAATCACAATTGGTGTTCTGTTTGATTTTGTGTTTCTTAGTCCTCCAGAGTTATTTCTACATATTCATTTAAAAAGCTACTTATTGAGAGCCTGGTCTTAGCCAGTGTCACTATTATAGATGCCAGGATACAGAAGTGAATCAAATTTATAGAGTCCCTGGGATCATTTAAAAAAAAAAAGTAAATAACCACATATAATAATAATAAAAAAATAATTCTTCTCCCTGAATCTAGGACCTTGCAAAGTAACATTACATAGCCTTCCAACATGAGGCAGAATCCTTTTTTAAAAAAATTTTCTTCAATCTGGGTTGGTTCATAAAACTATCAATCAGAGGCATGAAAAACATATGTACACTGGAACCCTGCTGTTCTTGTCCTGGCACCATATGAACAAACCCAAGCTAGCCAACTAGAGGATACGAGGTCACATGAGAAAGAAGTAAGATAGCCCAGCCAAGAGTCAACCTGCTTTCTGTTCACCTGGTGGATAAATATGGATCTGAGTAAGTTCTAGACCAGAGGGACTACCCAGCTGAGCACAGCCCAAACCTCCAAACTGTAGAATTATGAACTAAAATGATGGTTGCCATTTTTATTCACTGTGTTTTAGGGTAGTTTATTACTCATCAAAAGTAGAGTGGGGATACTCTGGTATGTATATATATAAATATACATGTATATATACATATTGATATATTTATATCTATATTTATACACACATAAAACATATATAATCTAAGCTTGTGAGAACTATTGTAAAAATTTGAAAAGAGAAGGGAGTACTCAGCATGTGCAAAGTTTTGGATTCAAGCTCCAGCATAGGAAGAAAGAAAAGGAGAGAGAGGGGGGAGATAGAGCAATCAGGAAAGAGTCTTTTTTTTTTTATTTTGTTTTTTAATATTTATTTTTTAGTTGTAGGTGGACACAATACCTTTATTTTATTTTTATGTGGTGCTGAGGATTGAACCCAGTGCCTCCCGCGTGCTAGGCGAGCACGCTACCACTGCACCATAACCCCAGGAAAGAGTCTTTTGAGAAATCACTGAAGTGAGGTGTGGAAACTTGTGCTTGCCTAGAAACAGTTTTTCAGAGAGGAGCAGTCAGGGCAAATGCACCAAGGCAGGGGCATGCTTGGTGTATTCAGGGCCGATGAGAAGGCTACTTGTGAATTGAGAGAGGGAAAGATGGTAGGCAATGAGGTGGGAAAGCCAGCCAGGGCCAGTGGGCACTGCAGGGAATGGAACAATGAATCCATGTTTCAGAATGAAAGGATGTGCTGAGACCCACTGGGTGCCTGAGGACAACCTGTGCTTAGCCAGAGCAAAGGGAGGAAATGAGCCAGGAAGGCAGGATGAGCAGGGCCAGCCATCTGGACGAGTGTGAGAGTGTTGCTGTGGAGGGGGAAAGCAGCGAAACTACTGAGGGAAAAAAACAAAAGATACAAAATAGACCGGACAAATAAACTTATATCTATACAATTAAAAATGTTTACAAATCAAGTTGGTAGATTAATTTTCTTCCAGGAAACTTTTTTTAAATCTCACACTATTTGTCCCTTGCTGACAAGCTTTTACCACTCCTTATATAATGATTGGTGTGTAACTAGGGACATTATTTTTAATTCTAGCCCAGGAATAAAGTAATTGGGAAGATAAATCTGTTATATAAAAAAGAATCAATCCTTTTAGTAATTCTGAAGTCAAACTGAAATTTTTTTATCCATGTTATTGCACTCTGTGAGAGACTTTACTGAGTTTTCTCCATTATTTTCAAGGTGTAAATTATAAACAGGAACAATTACTACAGGATACATAATTGTGAGTTCATGTGTGGCAGAAGTCCAGTTATGCACTATTAGCTTCCTTTGTCAAAGAACACTTCAAGCTTGAATCCAAACACCATAGTTTTGTGACTGTAATATACTAAAGAATATTCTGGAGCTGGGCGTGGTGGTGCACAACTGTAATCTCAGTGGCTCTGGACGCTGAGGCAGGAGGATCACATGTTCAAAGCCAGCCTCAGCAACTAGTGAAGCCCTGAGCAACTTATTGAGACCTTGTCTCTAAAAATAAATAAATAGATAGATAGATAAATAAATAGAGCTGGAGATGTGGCTCAGTGGTTAAGCACCCCTAGGTTCAATCCCCAGTACCCCCCACCTCCGAAAAAAATCTGGAATTCTGGAAGGGCTGATTCACTTCGGTTGACCATGCCCTGGTGATTCAACATCAAGTGGCAGTGAGGGCCACTCACTGTGTGGCTTCTGAGAGTGTGCAGAAGGTCAGATTTGGTGATGTGTGCCCAGGTACAGGGGCAAGACAGAAAAGACCCAGAATCCTTATCTTTTTTTTTTTTTTTTTTTGGTGCTGGAGATTGAACACGGGGCACTCGACCACTGAGCCACATCCCCAGTCCTATTTTGTGTTTTTATGTAGAGACAGGGTCTCACTGAATTGCTTAGCGCCTCGCCCTTGCTGAGGCTGGCTTTGAACTCGCGATTCTCCTGTCTCAGCCTCCCTAAGTGCTGGGATTACAGGCTTGCGCCACTGCACTCGGCTCAGAATCCTTATCTTTAAAGTTAAATGTGCGAGCCATAAGTGGGGATCCATGGAAAAATTAAATTGGGGAGCCAAACAGTGGGTCTGTTAAGTGTAGTCTGAGGATAACTGAAGTCAGTCAATAGATACCTCTGTTTTCTTCATCTGGTGCCTAGGCAGATAAGATCTGAAGAAGGAGCGGAAGGGGCTAGTGGGGAACAGGAATGCTTTTCCAGGAAAAAAAAATGTAAATTTGAGAGTACATGAGCTGGGCTGTCTACTATAGCCTGTGAATTTTTCAGTGTGAGGAACTAGTATAAGGAGTAGAAGATGGAGAGCAGCTTTGGGACAGCTTCTGGGATACTGGACAGCTGTGACCACACCATGACTATGCTGGTTACTGCAGGTCTATGGCCATGTACATGGTTTCAGCTTGCTAAGGCTCCAGATGCCATGCTTTCCAAAAAACTTTCTGTGATGTGAACTTTCTGTGACAGAAATATTCTGTATCTGTAGTGTTCATTGGGGTAGCAATGTGTGTCTGTTGAGTACTTAAAATTGTGGCTAATTTTAAATTCTATTTAACTTTTTTGGGAATGCTGGGGATTGAACCCAGGGCATGCTAAGCACATATTCTACCACTGAACTACATAATTAGGATAAAAATTTGAGTCTGAATAGCCACATGTAGTTAGTGGCCATCAACCCTATTGGCAAGCACCATTCCAGAACATTTGCATTTAGAGACTCTGGTAATGGGGATGTTATGCAGTAGTCAGAGGCTCCATGAAAGCAGAGACTTCATCCCTTTTAAGAACTAGAACAAAGCCTAACAGGTTATGTACTCAATAAAAATTAATTAATGCATTAGGAAAACAAATCACACTTAAAACTCCTAGGTCAATATTTATTCCCAAAGTTTAAACAAGTTACCACCATCTTGGTTTCCCTTCTGTGAATGGCTCCTCAGTCCAGGATGATCTGTACCAAAGCTTGCCTTTACAATTCCCTTGCTAAGGACCAAGACAGTGAGTCTCCATCTTCATTGTTTTCAAATGACTCCCCTACCTCAGGCTTTGTTGTTTCATATTTTTAAAAGTGTATTATTCTTTGCAGTGTTCATAAAAATAATATTGAAAAACAAAGCTAATTCATTATAAATTCTTTCCCCCTTCAGACACTATAATCTAGTTTCTAACCATGTGAAAATAGACACAATAACTGTCCTTAGTAAGTACCATCTGTAGGTTAGGTACAAAACTAGATATTTGTAAATATCATTTCTGACCCTTACAACAATTCTATAAGTAAGAATTTCTAACTTTGTATTACTGATGGGAAACTGATGTTCAGAGATACGTGATTTACTTGCCCAAGGTCACTCAACTTCCAAAAAGTTTAGCTGCATGCCCCACCCAAATCCATTCACCTTTCACTGCACCATCCTGGATCAAACACTGAAATTACATTCTTCAAGGGAGCATAATATAGAAAAGAAATAAAGTAAACTGCAAATTACTGTTTTATAAATATATAACTAAAGAAAATAACCCCATTATCGTAAAGACTCTATCTTCCACTGGCCCCAAATTTAGTTATGTATACCATATAGAAATGATAGTCACCAAAGCACAGGGCTGCCCAGTGGAAGAAGGTGGTATTTTTCCTAGATGATGAATTGCCCCCACATAGATAATAAATCTGAGAGAGCTTTGTGAAGGATGACTACTGAGAAGAAAGATAACAGTTTCCATGGGGAAGCCAGTGAGCAGGGTGGATAATTACTGTGGTAAGTTTATTTATGTTGCCACTTTGGGCTTTTATGGGAAATCCTAAAAGCCACATCTCTGGAGCTGGAAACTTGGCAGAAAGACAAGAGAAAATGTCCCATTTCTATCCAGGGTTTAGCGACATGATGGCCATGGGAGTCATTCTCTTTCCATAAATAATTGAACCTAGGGTACTATAATCAGAGGGGTAAACAAGCCTAGAATCAAGTCAAGATCACTCTCATGTCCCTCACTTTCTGCCAATTTGCAGCACCTGCCAGGAAGGGCAATGCTTCACCTCATTTTCATCAGAACTGAGCTAATAGACGAGTAAGCTATGCAAGTCAGACTCGGAATAGCTTAATAGCCTTGTGTGAGAAGAATTAAGGATAGGAAAGAAGAGACCTTATGGTCTCAGGTCCAAATCTGCCTTTTGTGTGGATTAGAAAGCAAGTCCAGAGGGGTGGAATGATCTGCCCAAAGACCCCAAGCAGGTCTCTAGGGTCCAAGGCCGCTCTTCCTTGAACACCTCTCTTCGGTATCTATTTACCCGTGACTCTTCCTCCCATTGTCGCATTCCCCTCACCCTGGCCCCAATTTTCATCATGCTTTTTTTTTTTTTCTTGATACCTTTCAAGGAGTATAATTATTCATGGGCTCTCCATGGCACACACCTATAATCTAAGGTACTCAGGAGGCTGAGGCAGGAGGATCACAAGTTTGAGGCCAGCCTGGGCAACTTAGAAAGACCATGTTTCAAAATAACAAGGCCTGGGGATGTAGTTAAGTATTTTGTGTGCCCACTCCTACACCAAAAAAATAAAAATTATTGCTAGATTTTAGTGCTGAGACAGTGCTTCTCTATAGTCATCTTCCTAATTACTGCCAACCTGACACCTGGCAGATCCCAGATGCAGAGACTGTAGTGACCAGCCTGATGAGATATAATGACAATTTATTTTGGAGGATGCTTTTGCCATAGAACTCTAAGAAGTTTCCAGAAAAGAGGAAAAACAGCACACAATGGGTGCAGTAGCTGTAGTCGTAATGAATGTTCTATCAAGTATTTATGGAACATGGACCTGGTACCATATCTAATGTCAAATATTTTACAGTATTGTCTCCCTCAATTCTTCCTTTTTAAATATTTTTGTTATTGTTGTAGATGGACATGATATCTTTCTTTTATTTACTTATTTATTTTTTTACATGGTGCTGAGGATCAAACCCGGTGCCTCACGCGTGTTAAGCAAGCACTCCACCATTGAGCTACAACCGAAGTCCTATCTCCCTCAATTCTTACATTATTCCTATGAGGTGACTATTGACATTATCTGCCTTTACTGAATAAGAAGACTAAATTGGAGAGAGCTTAATAATTTGTACAGAGTCATGCTCTATTGAATCTTATTCAAAGCTTAGAGTTTTCCATTATTGTATTTGGAGAGTTGCATGTGCCAAGTACAGGAATTCCATTGCATTTCAAGCTCTCCAGTCATTTGAGGTACCTGCCCACACCCAAGATCTGTAGGCTTCTCTGGAACTGGATGCAAGGATGAGAAGTCCAGAGTTCATGTTCCTACCTGGACCTCCTGGAGTCATTCAGTGGGCTCTCCTCTCCTTCTGACCTCTATCCTCTGACCCCCAAGGAAGCATGTTAACACATGAATACAGGTCCCAACTAACACAAGGGAGAATAGTAGTTACCTACTTGGAATGTCAAGGGCTCCAGGGAAATCTCCATGGTCAGGATTATCAGCTCACCATGTGTGTACTGTGCCTCAAAATCTACCATTAGCTTCACATTGCAAGTTAAGCTCTGCTGTGTCCAAATACCCTCTTTAAAATGCCAGGTTAAGTTCTTAACTCAGAAACCAGTGGGGTCTTAAAAAGTCATTTATTGTTTGGCATTTGAAGTGCACTTTCCCGCCGAAGCCATGTTATAAACATCTGTTAGGTTTCTACATTGACCAATGCAAATCCTTCACTATTTAACCGTAATGTACCTGTCATTTGGCACTAGTATTACTGTGGTGCTATTCTAACTCCATTGAACTACTGTCTAAAAATTGTTTCAGTGGGAAAAAGAAAGGAGTTTCAGCGTAGGATGTCAGGCACACATTCTTGCCCTTTTAACAGCTGGACTGCAAACTGATTTCCTGGTCTTCCATGGGAGTGACAATAGTCACCTTTTGCCCTCATCCAGATAAGTAGGTCCTGGTGTTTCTAGTCCAGGTACAGATACCAGGAAGAGCCTGAGGCAGAGCTGTGGGACTTTTCAGAGAGTCAGTGTGTTGGGGGGAAACATACCTAAAACCAAGCATAGAGTCCAATTATGTAATTTGGCAAACCCTCATAAACACCCCCAATACACCTGCCTTCTGACTCAACAGTGCCTGCAGAAATTTAGCCTGAGAAATAAAATAATCTGCATATAAGAAGATACATACACCCATGGACATTGTTTTGTAGTGTCTAGATGACAGCAAGTGTTCATCAATGGACAAATAATTATGGTGCATATTTTATATGGAATATTATGCACCTGTTTAAAATTCTAGGTGGAACTACATCTTTTAGCTCAAGGGAATGTCCATGAAGTATTGTTAAAAGGGAAGAAAAACCCTATAGCATGATATGTGTACTGGAAGTCTGATTCTGTAAAATAGCATCATAACAGCTGAAAGCAAGTAAATAAAAGGAAGCTGTCCCTCTGGGGGCTATGTGATATAGAGTTGATGTGAGAGTGGAGGATCAGCTGGGATAACTCACACCAGGAGGTCCATGGTGGTAGCCTCAAGGGAGTAGGGGAAAACTTGATTCTGTAGGGATTTTACTTTTTTGTTCCATTTTGGTTTGTTTCCCTTATTTTGAAAGTGCACGTTGCTTGCTTTTCTAAGACTTCACATTTTTTTCTTTTTACAAAATTGAAAATAAGAAACATGAAATGGAAAATGGAAGAAATTACTGAAAACATTATAAGCTGTCTATTTTAGTGTTTTATGGAAAGGGCTGTACCTTGGGCGTGGTTAGGAAGAAACAGCTGGGGTCCCACATGTGACTTAGTGGCAGCAGTAGTGGTCCTGGACAGGAGTGTTGGACATGTCAGTAGTTCTTAGAATAGCAAGAGCCTGAAACAGACCTCTAGAAGCAGAGGAAGTAGGAAAGAAGTGGGGGAAAGTAAGACCATTCAAGGAATAATGTCTTCTCTAATATGCCTATTCCTATAAGCAGAAAAATCATCTTGATTTGTGACCAAAGCTCCTAGCATCTTACCTAGATCAGATTTTGCCAGGATGTTCTAATGTGGAGAACAAAAATGAACTCCAGCCAGTCCTCCACCCCCCACCCCAACATTCACCCACACAGGTGGGACAGGAAGGTACTGAAAGTTCTAGAGGGTTTGTTTTTTAAAAAAATATGTTAGACATTGATAATATGGACAGGGCCTTGTAGCTAGGGATGACTCATTGGAAGAGGGAGCCCATTAAGCCATTTACACCATAAATGAGAACTAGCTCATCAGGACATTCTCTTATATTCATTGTCTATGATTTGGCGAAATGACCCAAGAAATGTGCCAAACAGACTCTGAATAGTTCTATTAGATGATTTATATCTTGATGAATAAACATTTCCCAGATCTGTTAGATTTTCAGAGTCATCTGCCCTTTTCAACATTTTGATAACAAAACAATCATCATCAACATCAATACTATCATCATCATCGTCATTGTGACCACTAAGGTACATTGAGTGCTCATGTTCCAGGCACTCTGCTAAAAAGCTTTATATCCATTATCTCATTTTATCTGCTAGACAACTCTATGAGGTAGGTTCTATTCTTATCCTTGCTTTACAGACAAGGAAACTGAGCCAAGATTCAAACACATTTTGACTCCATGGCCCACACTCTTGATAAACTTGGGAGAAGAGTTGCTACCACATATCTGCTAGGATTTAAACCAACTATCTTAAATCCAACAGTGATGAATGTAAAAGAACATATCAGGGTTCCCCAAAATCAGTTTCCTCAGTCTGTGATGAGGCATGCCCAGATTGGAATCAGCCCAGGTGAAGAGCTGCTGAGGATTTTAGCTGATTAGGAGCTTAACCTGAGTTAACAATGTGATGTAGTTTTGAAAACAAGCCTCCCACTAATTTAATAGAGGACCTGCATCTGCATCGTAATGTTAAGTACTAGGTTAGTCATACCCTGTTGTTCTAAAAAAAAAAAAAAACAACTCAGGAATAGTTTTGCCTTTGGACAATCATTTTTAAAACAAGCAGGTACAAACCAGAGTTTGTGAGGAGAAGCATAGCAAGGAATTTTCAAGCATGTCTGAGTGGTACTTTGTCTAGGCCAGGCACTCTGCTAAGCACTTTACATGCATTTTCTAATTTAATTCTCACCAGGCCTCTAAGAGGTGAGTGTTCAGTCTTTCAAAGAAGAGAAACTGGGGGCTTAGGGTACTTAGAAACTAGCCTCAGGTCAAGCAATTGATAAATGCAGAACAGGATTTCCTGGCAGCCTTGCCTAAGCCAGAGCCTGAGCCACTGTCTTTAGTCAGGACCCAGGAAATTATGGTCTGCAAGCAACTGTAAAGCAATTTTAGGATGATCACAAAGAAAATGAGACTTTGAAGTCGGGAAGAAAACCAATATAATTGTCTTTGGTATCTGAATGTTTATATAGACATGTTTCACTTAATCCACATAATTGTGATTTTTGTTATTTGATTTCTTTTTAATAAGAACTTTTCACAAAGGTCTCTATTCCCATTTTCTTTTAATTGTAACAATTCTAGATTTCATTTTTAGCTGTTGGAGATGCAGACCCTTTTTCAATCAGTGGCATAGGCTTGCCAGTTCACCAAGGTGGTCACAGTGCCTCAGGACCAGTCCATCCACTAAATTCTTTCTAAGTTACCTACCTGGCTGCAGGGGAAAAGGAAGGATCTCTGTGTTCTGTCCAGGGCCAGAGAGCAGTAAGTAAAAGAGAGATTGATTCCTTTAGCAGAAGCCCTTTCTATCAAGTAGCGATGGTTGAACATTTAACCCATGGAGTCCCAAGTTTTGAATTCTGTGACTATTTCAGTGAAATTGGCACTAGTGCATTAAAATAGATTGGAAATCATAATTGAGTTTATTTTATAATTTATTAATATTGGTAATATTACTGATCTTAATATTAATGAGTATTATCACCAACCACTTACCTATTTTCTCAAAAGAACTCTAAAAACAAAAATACAAAAATATGTATTTCAGAGTTACCATGAGAGGTATATTTCTTGCTCAATTTAAGTTTTTTTTATAGGTGTTCCATAAATGAGACAATGGGACATAATGGGTTAAACCAAGAACTTCATGAGGCAATGAGTTCCTCACGCATGGAAGTAATCAAGTGAAGTTTGAATCTGTCAGAAATTCTGTGTAAGGTAAGGATACTGAAGTAGATAACTTCTATGATCCCACCACTCTGGCTATCTCTTAATGGGTCCTTAATATCTGCCTGTAGGTTTCAAAGTCCCAGCTGGACCATTTTCTTGCAGAGCTATTTTCTTTGGATAATAATATTTGCCCAATGGGAAAGAAAATTGGTGCTGTATTTGCATGTTCCCCACCAAGCAGGTATTATTGTCTTAGAGATAAAATATAAGCTAGGAAGAGCAGGTAGAATGTAGCCAGATATTTTACTCAGTCAGGATTTTCTCTGCCTATGAGTAGTTGGATATTATTTTCTGCCAGTCCATTTTCCTGTAAGCCATTGTAGGATTCTTGTGGGTGGACATTTATAAATAACATTTTAATTCCAAGAGAAAAGAGGCTTTTTAAAAACAAGTCTAATACTGGCCATTGTGAAGGGTGTAGAGAGTGCTTATAAAGTAAGTTTACCAAATAAGGATGATGATTATCAGGATGATAGATGGATTCTTTTTTTTTTTTTTTTTGGTACCAGGGATTGAACTCAGGGGCACTTGACCACTGAGCCACATCCCCAGCCCTATTTTGTGTTTTATGTAGAGACAAGGTCTCATTGAGTTGCTTAGCGCCTCACCATTGCTGAGGCTGGCTTTGAACTCGTGATTCTCCTGTCTCAGCCTCCCTAAATGCTGGGATTACAAGTGTGAGCCACCGCGCCGGGCTTAGATTCTTTTTTGTTTATAAAATTTCAGTGGATAAATGGTGTGAAGGCTATGGGTGTGACCCCATAGTAAAGTGCTTGCCTAGCTTGTGTGAAGCCCTTGGTTTAATCACCAGCACAAATTTAAAAAAAAAAGTGTGATATTGTTTTCATAGCAGTGACATTTACATTTATTTATGTAATAAGGTTTAAAATTTAAAATTTTAGTCTTATTTGCATTGTTAACAAATGATACAATATTTATAATAAAAATAATAATACTTTATATTTTTATTGTGCTTTTCAAAGCCCCATCCCACCATTGGATTTAATTTTCATGACCTGTGATAAGGCAGCGCTCTGTCTTGTGATAGAGTGATTTGTGTTCACATCATTGGCACTGACCAGAACAGCAATTCCTCATACAAAAGATGGTGCCTTCATTTTTCTCTCCTACAGTTCTTAGCTGAGTACTTTTGAGCTTAGTAAATTTTGTTCAATCGAATATATGACTACCATTAAAACTTTCATTGCCTCCAAAGATTCTTACCAGTATATATAGATACCTTCTAAATTGTTTCATTACCCTTATGTTCTAGCAAAGAGTGACAAACGCCAATGTGTGTAAGGCAAGGTGAGTAATGTAGATCAGCAAATAGGGGCACATATTAGAAGCTAAACTATTGTCAAGTGCAGTGAGAAATTGCTGCAATGGGAAAGAAAATTGGTACTGTGTTTGCATGTTCCCCACAAAGCTGGTTATTATTCTCTTTTGGCCTCAGTGTTGGGGACAGCAAGTATAATGCATTGATCTGTGTTTATCATGATCATTTGGCATTCAGCATACATTTCCATCTTCCATATTCTTCTATGTGTTTCTGGACTGCAAGTGGGGTCTCACAGGTGAGTTTGGCTTTGCCAATTTAATGCACTTGTGTAATATTTGGAAGACATAATTGGTGGCCTCTTTCTTGCCATTCAACTTGACAAATAAGGTTTTATATTGTAGAAGGGTACAGAACAAATATGTATCATACACTAAGGTATGGTTGTCCCTCAATATCTGTGAAGGATTATTTTCAGGACCCTCTCCCCAACAATAGAAACCAAAACCAAAGTCTGTGGATGCTCAAGTCCCTTACACAAAGCAGTGTGACATTTGCATGTTATCTACCTAATCTTCTCATATACCTTAAATCATTTATAGACTATTTATTTATTTTAATGTTTTTTTAAACCTTTATTTTATTTATTAATGTATTTTGTACGTGGTGCTGAGGATCGAACCCAGTGCCTCATGCGTGCGAGCAAGTGCTCTATCACTGAGCCACAACCCCAGCCCATCTCTAGACTATTTATAATACCTAATATGAGATACATGTAAACTGCTGTTATTGTATATTGTTTAGGTACTAATGACCAAGAAAAAAGTCTGTACTCAGTACAGATGCAATTTTTTCTCTGAATATTTTTGACCTGCAATGTGGAACCCATGAAGTATGGAGGGTCAATTGTATACAGGAAGATGTGAGTAGATCATCTGAAAATACTATGCCATTTTATACATATACAAGCAATTCAGCATCTGTGAATTTTGGTGTCCATTGGACACCCTCAGGTACTAAGGGACAACTAGATGCTTTTTAGGAATACTTTTAGATTGACAAAAAGTTATGAAGATAGTGCAGAGTTCCCATCTTGTCAATACCCAACTTCCTCTTTCATTAATATCTTATATTACTATGGTACATTTGTTGACATTAATGAATAATGTTAATAAACTAACATAATTATTCAAATATCTTTGGTTTTTACTGTATATGCTTTTTATGATCCAGGGTCCTATTGAAGATACCATGTTCCATTTAGTTGTGTCTCCTTAGGCTCTTTTGGATGTGAAAAATTTTCAGGCTTTCCTTATTTTTTGATGACCTTGACAGTTTTAAAAAATAATGGTCAGATATTTCATAGAAGGCCCCTGAATTGAAGTTTGTTTGATGTTTTTCTCATAACAAGACTAAAGTTATGGGTTTCTGGGAGGAAGACTACAGAGGTAAAGTAGCATTCCCCTCACCTCATATTAAGAATATGTATTGTCAGGCCTGGGATTGTAGCTCAGCGGTAGAGTACTTGCCTTGCATGCGTGAGGCCCTGGGTTTAATCCTCAGCACCACATCCAAAGCAATAAAAAATAAAGACAATGTGTCCATCTACAACTAAAAAAAAAAGAATATGTATTGTCAATATGATGATGCTCTCAAGCTTGATCGCCTGGTGGAGATCACTCTTTCTCCCAACTCCATACTGTAGTCTTTGGAAAGGAATCATTACACACAGCCCACACTTAGGCATAGGGAATTATAACTCACCTCCTTGAGAGGAGGGTGTTTTTAGTCAGCTTTTTCGTTGATGTGACTAGGAGATCTGACCAAAACAATTTTTAAGAGAGAAAAAGTTTATTTGAGGGCTCTGGTTTTAGAGGTGTTAGTCCTTAGAAGGCTGGCTCCATTCCTCAGGGCTCAAGGTAAGCCTGAACATCATGGCAGAAGAGTATGGCAGAAGGAAGCAGCTCACATCAAGATCAGAAAGGAGAGAGAAACTCCACTCGACAGATACAAAGCCACATCCCAATTCTCATCCCCTCCAACCAAACCCTACCACTTCAGTTACCACTCAGTTAATCCCTAGCAGGGGACTAATTCATTGATTAGACTAAGGCTATAACCCAATCATTTCTCCTCCAAACTTTCTTGCATTGTCTCACACATGAGCTTTTGGGGGACACCACATCCAAACCATAACAGGGGATATCTACATTATTTATGTGGAATTCTTCTTCATACACTATTTGTCTCTTCTCCCCCATGTATTGTACTTTATTCAATCTGCATGAATTTATAGATATTTACTTTACATTTTGAATGGTAATTCAACACTATGTTGTTTCTCTTTTTGATGAAAATATTCCAATTTTGGCCATTGGGAGCTCTTGGAGTTGGCTCCTGTGTTCTTGGTCAAACTCTTCTCTCTTTGGTTTTTTATTTTGTTTTGTTTGTTTTAGCATGTCCTTACTTTCTGGTACTACAAGATGTTGCAGGCTTATCTTGTGTATTTCCTGCCTCTTATCTAGAATCAGCTACTGAACAATTGATTTTTAAATCTTGCCTCCAAAAAAATTATTATTATCATTATAAATAATAGGCAGAACAAACAAAACATGTCTGTAGCCTAGTGCTCAGCTGTGGACTTCCAGTTTGTGACTCTGCTGGTAGAGCCCCTTTGCACTCCAGCCCTGCTCCCAGCCTGTCTTCACCTTCTGTGCTCTCTCCTCACATCTTAGTCCAAGTCTGCTCCCCTTTTCTTCATTCACACTAGTGGAGGGGACTGCCCAGGCTTCCTTTATTTACTTATTTATTTATTTGGGTACCGGGGATTGAACCCAGGGTCACTCAACCACTGAGTCACAACCTCAGCCCTTTTTTTATTTTTTATTTTGAGACAGAGTCTCTCTGAGTTGCTTAGGGCCTGCCTAAATTGCTGAGGCTGGCTTTGAATTCACAATCCTCCTGCCTCATCCTCCTGAGCTATTGGGATTCCAGGTGTGTGCCACCATGCCTGGCAGTTTCCTTTAATAGTGGTGAAATATTAAGATAAACTGATCACTTATAAGGCTGTAGAAGTGGGCTCTGACAAAATACAGTGATCTTTCTCCACTAAAAGAAAAGCCTAAAGATGGGCACAGAGGTGCATGCCGGTAATCCCGGGACTTTGGGAGGCTGAGACAGAGGAATCGCGAGTTCAAAGCCAGCCTCAGCAACGGGAGGGGCTAAGCAACTCAGTGAGACCCTGTCTTTACATAAAACACAAAATAGGGCTGGAGATGTGGCTCAGAGGTCAAGTACCCCTGAGTTCAATCCCTGGTACCAAAAAAAAGAAAAGAAAAGAAAAGAAAAGCCTATTTGAAAATAGAAGGCATAGATAAAATAAGATTAGACTTGCAATAAAACCGGAAAGTACTAAGTGTTTTAAGTTAGCAATGTATATCCATGAAGTGCAAGATGAGAGCCAGCAGTGGTGACTATGAGGACCCAAGAAGGACTATTGGTGGCTTCTATGGGGAAGGAGAGATCACTGGCATCATCTACATGGACTGGCCTATACCTAGCTTGAGATGGGTATTATCCCACAGGAAAGAGGATTCTGCTGGTACCTCTGTTTTCTATACAATCCTGATTATTTTCTAAAATTTCCCCATTTTAAAGTGCTGGCAGCTTATTCCCTCCCTCAATTAAAGCATTTTGAAATGCAAGCATTATTTGGGTTACTGGTTTGCAGGGAGAATATTACTGACATGCTCATAGCATCAGGTCAGGCAGCAAGCAGATTCTGGAGGTCTTTCCTAGACCCACGGTACTTGTAAAAAGCCCAAGGTCCTACTTTGCAGGTAGCTGCGGTTCACTTGAATGGAATACTGACTCTGGCCCCTTCTCCTAATGCCTTGTCGATATCACCATGGGGGAAACCAGAATTAGAGGACTTGGTTGGCCCATGTGTGGCCTTGCTCTCTTTCCTGCATTTTCAAACCTCACTGAGGGCTCGGGGTGTAGCTCAAGGTAGAGTGCTCACTTAACAGGCATGAGGCCCTGGGTTCAGTCCCAAGCACTGAAAAACAAAAACAAAGCCAAAAACAAAAAAATCATTACCCCAAACAACCTCAATTCACACACTGGCTGAAGTGCTGCGGACACACTGTGATTGCCAATGCTAGCACAGCAAAGCGGGTGCTTAAAGAAGAGTCAACTTTGTACATTTGAGGGATAGAGTCTTGAGGCATGAACCAAATTCTCCTGTCAGTGTAGTACCTGGGAGCCAGGTCCCCAGGCTTGCTTTCTGGGCTTCTCAGCCATACCCTGCTAAGGCCCAGTGGGAACTATGAAGTCTCTTGGTTGCATAGAGGAGGCCATGTGGAGAGACTGTGTGGCTGGGTGGCTGTTTGCATCTGCCTCTCTGGCCCATATTCTAAGGGCCTAATGAGTAGTGTTGCTGGCTGGCCCCTAGAAGCTAACGGATGCAACAAAATGCCATGACAGAAACTTCCGCTTCCAATCCTCTCTGTGTCATTCAGCCAAAGAGCCTGTAAACAAAACCCCAAAACAAGAAAACAGCTGGTGGTTTAATCCTGCACTGTTCATGAGAAAGAAAAAAGGAAAGGAGGTCCTTATTTTCTCATCTTAGGGGACTCTGTTGGCTACAACTTCTAGGGAAAGGTCTACATGTGTATAATTGTAAGTCCAACTTTATTGTGAAATGTTAGAGTTGCATTCAGCCTTAGCCCCTTCCTCTCCAAGGTGGTCTTTTGTGACTTGAAAGCTGTACTTCAAACAACTCAATTTCAGGGATTTCATAGCTCTTTATAAACCTAACACTGAGGAGCCTATGCTATTTCCCCTGATTCAAGGAAAGAGAAACTTAGTAAACACGGGCTGTCTGCTGTGGTCAGGGACTAAGAATACAGAGAGGACTCTGACATTTGAGTTATCTCCAGTGGTAAACAATACTCACTATTTCATGACCAACTTCAAATTTTGTTCTTGAAGGAGAATCTTTAGTGGGACTCTTTGAAAACATAGAAGCAGGAACTCCGGTCTGCCCTCAGTGACGGTGGGGATTGTGGGAGAGGACAGCAAATGGAAGTAAAGGATGCTAATGGCTAAGGCAGACCAATAGGTCATTCACTTGCTTTTTAAACTCTATCCTGACCGCTCTTCTAGGAGTTATATTCCTATCCTGAGAAAGCCAGTTGGCCAAGGTTTGTAGCTCAAATGCTGGCTGGAGAGTCTGTCTTGCTGTCAAGACTGTGTTCAGAGCTAAATAGACTTGGGATGAAGAAGACTGGAGAATTGGGGACTGAACCCGGGGTGAAAGTATTGCCATATGAAACAGCACTTTTCAGTCAACCTCAAATTCTAGAAGTTGAGTTTTGGAATTATAGACCCATGTTAAACAGTGAGTCATGGCGTGTAAGGTTGATATCCAGCTCCTCCCAGTAAATGCTGCCCAGGCCTTCTGAATATATTTATCATAAAATCATTTAGCTATCCAAATACCAGAAATGTTGTGACTTAATACTGTGAGAAATAGAAAGTCTGGTGGCCCATTTTCAAAATATAGTATTCAGCCTTAATTGGATCCAATTGTAGCCATTTAATTATAGCCCATCCCTTTGCCCGTCCCATTTTTTAAAATTAGCCAACTGAGTAGATTGTACTTCTGAGCTCCTCCAATCAGGGTGAAGGCAGCGCTGCCTTAAAGATAAAAACAGGTAGACTGCTCTCCTAGGACCATTTGCTAGACAGGTTCTGGTACCCACTCTTCTGGCAGGAGTAAAACTTTGCCTTGCAAGCACATGTTTGATTTCTTATAGCACCTCTATATTTCTAAACAATACCAACTGTTTTATTTAGATTGGAAAAAGATAATATTTACCTGTTGTTTACTGTGTGTCAGTTATATCCCAGATTTAGCACTTTACACAAATTACTAACTTAATCTTCAACATCCTAGTAAATAATTCCTATCTCTATTTTACACATAGAAAAAAAACTAAATGGTAATTTTACCTACGAAAAAGATAAGTAAGACCTGGATGCAGTGTCACACAACTATAGTTACCAAAACTAGGGAGGCTGAGGCAGGAGGATTGCATGTTCGAGAACAGCCTCAATTTAGTGAGACCCTGTCTCAAAATTAAAAAAAGAAAAGAGCTAGGGATGCAGTTCAGTGGTAAAGCATCCCTGGGTTTGATTTCCAGTACCAAAAACGAAAACATTAAAACAGTATGTACTGCACCTGAGGTGGTAGAAGCATAAGTGGCCCAGCTGAGTCCCAAACCCAGTGACCTGGACAAAGGATCCAGGATTGACCTCTTCCTATCTTCAGGCGCACTGCTTGGCTATCCCCTATGGGCTCCATCACTACTTCTTTTATTTGGAATTTTAGATTCCTTCTTTTGGAACACTCAGAGGTCAGGCAAGGTGAACTGAGAATGACCTCGCAGGGAGAACACCTGAGGTATCACGCACACCACGAGCAGAAACCTGACTTTGCACTTGCTGGGCCTTGGACACGTGGCTTGTACGTGTGTTCCCATATAGCCCACCAGCGTGGAACTATACTAATTAAGTTTAACACAAAGGAGACAAACTGAAAGCTCAGAGTAAGTTAATGGAGGGTCTGTTCTATCAATCTGTGTGGATATTGGAAATCACTTAGGGGCATTATTCTCTCAAATGAGGAATGGCTGGGGGTGGGAGGCAGGGGGCAAAAAAAAAAAAAAAAAAAAAAAAAGCCCAGACCCCATAAAATCCCAAATTGTGACTTTCCCATTAGTATTCTCACTGATTTTAGAAGGGCTCTTATCTCAGCCTCTCTTCCTCAGCCCTTAGCAATTTATTTTCCCTTTAGAGATTTTCTGTTTACAATCTTCCTTTGTAAATATACATGGTCTCCTTCACATTGGCTTTTAACAACAAATGGAAGGAGAATCTTTTCTCAAGACTTTGTTGCTTTTGCAAAATATAGGCCTTAAAGTCTGATCTTCTAATCTTAAATTTCGACTGTATTAATTAGATTCTTCCTATATCATAATTGTGGCCGGCTTCCTAGGTTAGGAAGCACTCACCTGTAAGATAAGGTTTCAAACCTATCAACATGGAATGACTACAGAAATGCTAATATATGTATAGTATAAATAGATAAAAATAATGAGGTACAAAGTAAGTTCTAATATGATAAAGGAAAAGTGTAAAATGTACAAAAGTATTTTTCATTTCAATGATGTAAAAGATAATCACCAAGCAATACTGTGTATTTTCCCCATGGTTACATATATTTGGGTGCAAATGAAAATAGCAAGTTCTGAAAGAATGCAAAACCATACCAATATCCCCAGGATATCGGGAGTGAGCAGGATGAATTAAGAGGGATTTTAGCCTTATCTATCTTGTTTTAATGTGAAAAGAAAATGTATTTCTTATGTAATTAAATATCAATTTTTAAAAGGTAAAATGATAATTTCAGCTTATGGATGGTCACAGTCATTCCCAAATAGTAACTTCTTGGTGCATACCATCTTTTATTGCCTCTTAGTCACAATTAAAATGGAAATTCTTCTGGACTAGGTAAGGAGGAGAGCTGGCTTCACCTCCCCGTAAGCGCTTCCCTGAGATCCAGTTTTGCTGGGTGGTGTCAGAGCTATGAGCTAAAAGCTGAGGAAGCCTCAGGGATGCTAAGGGTGTGATCTTCTTAGCTAGTTTATATTTCATCTGGGGGTCAATATAACCAAGGGTTTGGTCTCTGAAGGGAATTTTTCCAGATTTCAATTATTTTGCTGGAGTATAGACCCATTTATGTATTTGGTACATTTTTAGACACATCAGACTCTTCTTAGGAAACTAAAGGAAGGCTAAACATCAAGCCAAGAAACAAACCCACTGAAGTGATGTAGCATGTTCTCATTGCTAATGGCTTTAACAATTTGTAAATCCTTAGGACCAAGAATACTACTACTCTTTACTGACACACAATCCTGAAAATCAAGGTCTGCTGTTTCTTTCATTTAGTACTCAGGCTGCCAAAAGACAGGGCCTGTGGGGACTACCCATGAAAGTGACTTAGTGATAAGTTAGCGTAGTGCTCCTGTACTTAAGTGCAATGGCTGGCCTAGAGTGGACACACCTCTTCAAGAGGGATTTCCAAACCTCTAACCTGGAGAAAGTAAAGGAACTGGGAAATTGGATAAAAATCTTGGCTGTGTGTTCTAAGGAAAAGCAGAGCTGGGGACAAGGCAGGAGAATAAGACAGAATAAGCCAAAGAGGAGAGATGGACCACAGAGCAGGTGAGGAAGGGCCAGAAGCTGCAGGGGTTTCTGGAGTGAGGAAGACTGTGAATGGGTAAAGCAATATCCCTTCCCTCAAACAGACCTGGATTCTTACTTTTGTGGGACCTTAGGGGCTTTTCCACTGGGTGCCTCTCCTATTTAAGGTAATGTTAAAAATTAGATTTTATGAGCATGCTCATATAAAGGCAAATATAGAATGTCATATATTAAAACACTTTCTTTGAACTCAAAGTTCATTTGCTTTTTGATGCTGTGCTTAAGGAAATTAGAACATTTTTCTTGACCTCCCTCCTAGTGGTGTGGGCCATAGGCAGCATGGTATTATCAGCCCTGGATTAGGAAGCCCTGCCCTCTTGTTAATAGGGACCTCAACTATAAACCTAGTGATGGATGAGGAAAGACGCTTTTCTTTCCCTGAAGCCAGTGTAAGTTTTGGATTCTGAATCATTCAATTAACAAATGCTTACTGACCACATGCTACATGCCAGGCACAGGAAGAGTTCACATACAGGGGTGGTGGTAAGGGTCAGGAGAAAAGGACAGACTGACACACAGTACAAATATCAGGCACCACCACTGTGAGAATGATTAAGAATGACCTGGTGACTGTCCTTTGGGAGGATTTTCCACAGACAGAGCCTGAAGGAAAAATAGGAGCCATCTAGGGTCAGAATGGAGTAAAAGAGAGGGTCCAAGCAGAGGTAGTAGTAAGTGCGGGGGAGGAAGCAGGCACCGCAGCCTCAGCCGCATCAGGTTGTGTGACCACTGGACATTGTTACATAACACATCTAGCCCTCTGTTGAAGGTCATGCTTCCAAAAAGGGGATAATATTTCATTCACAGGGGCTTGTATAAACTAAATGATTGGAGAACATAATAGTGCTAAGCTGGCAGGGAGGGGGTTAGCAAGGCCTATTTGTTCAGATTCTCCTCTGTGACCATTAGTCTTCAGAAATAAGGATGCTTCCTTTCTCAAGGTGTAGGAAGGGCACTTCTCAAATGAGGGCCTTGTGACTTGCTTCAGAGGAAGGTAGGAAAATGTGTCCTGGGTTTTATGACCTGCTTTATGGGAGAGGAGCGTGAGAAGGTGACAAATCTGCTTCTGCTGTTTTCTCAAGTGCCATGGTGCCATACTTTGGGGTAGTATGTCTTGAACCCCATAAATACGTAAATACCACTCTCCACTGACTTTCGGGAAAATGTTCCTCCTTTATTTAAATTTGATACAACTCAGTCAATTTTTAGCTGAGATAATATGATTCAATGAATAGCAAGCACAGGCTCCAAGTTCATAGGCTACAAGAATTTTGAGAAATTAAAATTACTTAACATCCTTATGGCTTGATCCCCAAAAAATAAAAATAAAAACCCAAAAAATAAAAAAAAACAAGGATGACAACAAAATATCCCACTCTTTTTTTTTTTTTTTTGGTACTGGGGATTGAACTCAGGGGCACTCGACCACTGAGCCACATCCACAGCCCTATTTTGTGTTTTATGTAGAGACAGGGTCTCACTGAGTTGCTTAGCGCCTCGCTGTTGCTGAGGCTGGCTTTGAACTTGCGATTCTCCTGTCTCAGCCTCCCTAAGTGCTGGAATTATAGTCATGCACCATTGTGCCTGGCTCAAAAAACAAGGATGACAACAAAATCTCCCACTCTAAACACAAAAAATAAACAATAGAAAAATAAAACAGCACATTATGTTGTACAAGTGACAGCATTGATAAAGGTGAAGGGAGCACCCTAAGTGTTGTGGTCATGGAATGCTATAGGACATTGCTCACCACCCGCATGATTACATAAACACTATTACAGTAAGCAGTGTGCTCTGAGATGGTCCATTATGAGGTGCTTTCTGGAGAGAGCACTTGAAAAGGCAGAAACAATGACTCAGCCAGTATGTATTAAGGCACCTCTGATGGCTCTGGGTGTTCATTTCATAACCAATATTGACATCGCTATAAGAGGACCCCCGAGGCCTGAGAGGTCTATGCATTTGAGAGACCTCTGAAGACTCTCTGAAGAACCGGATGAAATCAAAACTTCAGGAAATTTAGAGGGTTTCTCTCCATCTGCTGTGTAATTCAACCAAGTCTGACAGACATCAGAACTTCTTTTACTCCCAAAATTTTTTCTTTGTCAAAAGGGTAAGATGAGAATTAGAGTCTGGGCAGACACCTCTGTCCACAGACTTTGGTGTCCAGATGGGAGCTCTGTTCTGCATAGCTGAAAAGCACACTGGTGTCCCCAGGTAGAAAAGGCTCAGGGTTTAAGGCTGTGTGCATTGATCCTGAGCACCTAATGACCTCTGTATGGTCATTGTTTGCCCAAGATCCAATTCATTACATTGCAGAGCATTTTGGAAGAAACAGTTTCTAATTCTGCTCCAGGGTAATGGTGAATGAAAATTTTAGGCTATTTCATCTTGTTTCATGGGACATTTACATGTATAACTCTTTTGCAATGGTATCAGAGTATATTCCAGGGAAGTGCACACATCTATGTATATTTGTCTCTCCCCAAATAACCTTTTGCAATTGCTTTCTTCAAAGAAGTGGACCAACACTAACCAGACATCAGTGTTGGCAGACACATGTTGAAGTCAACAAAACATTACTGGGGAGGATGAGAGTGACTCCTCTACAGTGTCAGCTTGGACAGCCCCTCCTGGCAGTGGTCTGGCCATGCTCTGTTTACCCTGCTTCCAGCGCAACCTGCACTCCTGTTCTGTCAGTGAAGGTTCGTGAAATTGTCTGCATCAGCATGAATCCCAGGGCTCATTACTGCATCATCCTTAAGTTTCAGCTTTTTTATTCAGAGTAGTTAGGGCATCGGCACACTTGGGAATCACTGGCATATATTTTGCATAAGGAGCCTCGAATTTTATTAATTAATTCATCAGAAGAAAATGTGCTTTGGTAACTGATTTTGGGGGAGGAAATTCAATGTCTCGTTAGAGATCATCATTGTAACTTAATGCAATTATGTATGTCAAACCTAATGACATTTGACATTATGGCCTGAGAGGTTCTCCCTAAATGGAATCTGACTTGGGAAGATAACAAATCTAGGACTGTCTTTGTCTCATTTTTTGCCCTCTCAAACAGAAGTGCAGACTTGATTAGAAAAGTGAAAGAAACTCTGGGGCTTGCTAATATGTCCTTAGTAGCTGACCCAAGTTCACAGATCACTAAATTCTCTTGTTTAAAGTTATAATTTAGCTGGGTCCAGTGACGCATGCCAGTATCCCCAGCAACTCAGTAGGTGAAGGCAGGAGGATCACAAGTTCAAGGCCAGCCTCAGCAACTTAGGGAGCCCTTGTCTTAAAAGAAAAAGAAGGCACTGGGGGCCAGGCAAGTGGCACATGCCTGTAATCCCAGTGGCTGGGGAGGCTGAGCCAGGAAGATCGCGAGTTCAAAGCCAGCCTCAGCAACGGCACTAAGCAACTCAGTGAGACCCTGTCTCTAAATAAAATACAAAATAGGGCTGGAGATGTGGCTCAGTGGTTTAGTGTCCCTGAGTTCAATCGCCAGTACCAAAACAAAACAAAACAAAACAGCACTGGGGATGTAGTACAGTGGCAGAGAATCCCTGGATTCAATCTCTTATAACACATACATGCATGAACACAGAGTTATGACTTAATGGTGGGGAAAAAAAAAGAGCTGAAAATCACGTTTTTCTCAATTTAGCTGCCCAGGAGTTCTAGGGAAACAATAGCTCAAGCAAACTACATGGCACACAAAGTTTGACCTAAAAATCAGTCTGGTCTCAAGTGGCTGACTAAAACAGATGAACAAACAAACTGATTTGTACAGCATGTCAAGGAACAGGAAGTGGCCTGATTCTATTAAGGGGATATCATTATTTAAAATTCCCCTCTTATTTTAAAGGTGCCTTACAATTTTTTTTCATAGTTTCACTGAGCTTTGGCTAATATATCCTTTTCATCAATACCTGTATTTTGCCTTTTTTCAAACATTTAGGACTCTCATTTTTCACCATCTTTATGGTTATAGCACAAGCCTAAAGGTTTGTTCTGGCTAAAGGCCAACCAAGGATCAGATAAAGAAAAATGATTAAAAAAAAAAGTTGAAGAAATGTTGCAAGAGGATATGGTACTGTAATCTGACTGAAAGCCAGACTGTAACTAACTTGCTTCATGATACTGGAAAAAAATCATTAACTCATTATCTTCAGTGTTATCTTCTGTCTGTCACTGTGCCTGCTCAAAGTCCAGTGTGTGCCTCCTGCAAACAACTATTCCTCTTCTCCATAGTGCTCAAATACAAGGTCCTGCATATGGTAGGGGTCCAATCACATATGACTGTGAAACCAATTTTTTTTTTCATGTCATTGGCAATTGAACCCAGGAGCGCTTTAACATTGAGCTACATCCCAACCCTTTTAATTTTTCACTTTGATCCAAGGTCTTGCTCAGGTGCCTAGGCTGACCTCCAATTTGCAGGCTTCCTGTCTCAGACTCCAGAATAGCTGAATTATTGGTGTGTGCCATTGCACCCAGTTTGTGATATCAATTTTTAAAAACAAGTATTATTCTGTGCTTCAGACATTCATTTTGCTTTCTTTCTTAGTATCAATAAGAGTAAGACATGCTTCTCTAAATAGTTATGTCTCACTTCAGACACTATACAGATTTAAGGCATGTTTGGAAACTGGTTAATCTAATAAAATTTTAAATATAATGAGAGTGCCTTCCTCTTCAGAACTTCTATAAAATCTATGGTGAATCAGTCAAGATTCATTTGCAAATGAAACCACACCATTTTCATATACACATCTTTGTTCATTAATTATGTTTGCTTGAAATAATGTATACCCATAGATACCAATATCTTATTTCTACCCGTTTAAAATTCATCTGTCCTCTAAAGATAGAGAAAAAGAAAATCAAACAAGGTATGTGTGGTTCAGAAGTTTGCCTCCCTGACTTGGCAGGGAGTAATTTTCTTGCCTGCCTTTTTAATCTGCATCTCCTTTATTTCATAGTAGATCAGACCTGCCTTAGAGGGAGGCCTTGAAGGCAACAGAGCAGAGGCCATGATGTTCCTGGCAAATGTGCTGCAGTATCAGGAACTGAGCTGCTATGAATGTTTTTGTGAAACCTGCTGCATATCAATATCTTTAGCTCACCAGGGACATTATTAGTATTCCCGAGAAAGTCAGGAATCAGTAACTTCTGGGGTGAAATCTCTGCCCTTGCTCGAAGTCAGATTTCCTCCACAGGTACGGAGAGGCTGTGGACAATGGCTTTGCTAAAACCACACGGTGGGTTTATCTTTGGAGGGCAGCGCTTCTCCCTGAGTTCTCTGGAATGAGCGGTAAAGTTCTTTTGCTACAAGATACCATTATTTCAACAAAAGCAATATTAGGATTTGCCTAGACTGAAGACCTCTGTGAAAATCTAGCTTTTAAGTAAATACCATAAAACATTCTTAATGACACTTTAGCGTGAGAGGGTGCTTTTCAATGTGTGTGGCCGAACTGCGCTTGAAGTACTTTTACTCCCGGCTCTGAAACGGGCATGTGGAAGTGATTGTCAGAGGGAGCAGCTGCAGACACAGGGTGAAGATTCTGTAGCAACACCCAAAGCTGATTCTGGAAGCTGTGGAACAATGTATGTTCTGTTGTCCAGGAATGCGTTCACAACACAGCGGTTTCCTCAACACCCCAAGAGACAGAGGCAGTAAAAGGTTGAGGTCCAGACAACAGGGATACCTTTGCAGTTCTGTACAGACAAGATTCATGACTCCCAGTAGTGTTTTCAGAGAATGTGCAGCATTCATTCATAGAGAGTGTCTAGCTAGATAATGTTAGCGTGAGGGGTAAATTCTACACGTGAAAAAATATACACAACGTTGAATAATCAACATACCATCCTGAGAAAATAAGTACATTGGAACTGTAAAAACCAATGAGAAAAATCAATTGGGAGAAGATGTGATTCCTTGATTATGAAACTCTGACATTTTCACTAAAATATACAAAGCAGTTCTTTTATGAGAGACAAACTAGACTGAGCTTTTCTTACTTCGAAATCATTCTCAAATATTGAAATGTAAATAAGTAATTATAGGATTAAGATGACCATTTAGACACTTTGGGTTGAATGATGAAAATATCAACTCACTTGATTTATTTTTCACTTTCAGAATATTTTGGGTGCTGGACAGACATATCTGAACTCCATCATTCACTTATCTATGGTGATGTTTATTTTCTTCTTCTCCAGCTAAAACTGCCCTGGGTCCTTGGCAGAGGAAAATGGCTGCCCTTGATACCCCTCTGGAGAGTTGGATTTGCAGGTGAGATCTACTAGTTATGTTTCTAAGGTTGAGAGAATATCTTCCTTTTACCTTAAAGGTAAAACTTTTGTCTCTAATAATCCAGAGTGTTTTTCTTATCTGTAATTTAGATTACTAAGGCCATCTGGGGACATTTGCAAAACCTGCTATACTATTTTAGAAATAGGTAACTGGCTATACATCTGGATGCTTTTCCTCCCTTTCTCAATTTATGGGCCACATTTACCAAGTCCAATTTTAAAACACGGAGTGGATGGGCCCCAGCATAAATCAGAGACACATGATTGCTAAAAAGATGCTTTCATTTAGCCACTGATTTTAGTGTGGAACTTAAAATGGGAAGATCTTTAGAAGCATTTTAGCTTGAAGAATAAAAACAGACACACAAATGGGAGATTTGCCAATCATATAAATACATAGGCCTTAAGCCCCCTAAACACAAACCAAATATAAATGGAAAGACAATGAGTAAACTGCACATCTAAACAAACTCCCCAGTGGATAAGTCATAAAGATCTGACAGCAAGGACCATATGTCTTTAAAACTCTCAGCTTTTGTACTCAAGTAATGTGTTATTTGTCCCAGGTTCGCAGTTCACTCATTTCACTCAACATCCTCCTTGGCACTGTTCAGTTGTCTGCTGTCTACACGTTTGGGCTCTTGGCAAATGTAGATGCTCTCAACAAGAACAGCTTTTGAGTGTTATTCAGATCCCTGATGGGGCCCGGATTGTATAAAACAAGGATTTGTAGCTCTTTAGGGATGTAGCTCTGTTTGAAGCAAAATATCTTCTCACTTCTTTCCAGTACTTACTTGGGGGGAGCTAATCCTACAGCAGGGAGAGGAGGTAAGCACTTTCTGATAGCTCCAGCATGCAAGGAATTTTCCCAGAGGTTTGAGGAGTAAGTGAGCAAATATTAGAACAGTGATGGATGGTCTCTGACCATCTATCTACTGGAGCAAATTCTGAGTTATGTTTTCACCATGTAAAACAGTGTCAAATAAATGCAAGTTAAATATGTCATAAAACATTTTTCTTTAAGTATCAAATGGAATGGCATGGACAAAAGTATCCTAAAACTGTAATTATTGTATGAGATTATTATTGTCAGAGCGAAGGAGGGACTATCCAAATTGACTTGAAAAGCCAATCTGTTCAGGATGGTTGCAAATTAGAAATCACTTTGGTTCTTAGAAGATGCACTTCTATAGCACTGAGCTTCAGTTTTCAGTGCTTATTCACATAGTGTCTGAATTTATTCAATTTTTGTCAATATATATTAGAGTTCATTCTATCACTAGGATCCCCAGAGTTTTTATGCCTCCCACCCCTCTCCTGCCTTGGAAGACAATACTACTCACACCTTGAGCTCCCACCTCAGTTTCTTTGGTGTGCAAGGGCTCTTGCTGTGACAAGTGTGTTATTGGTTTGCATGGAAGGCCTGGGAGCCCAGCAGGGGTGTGTGAATAGAAAGGCCAGTGAATGTTATGGCAACTGCCGGTACAGCTGGCCATCCGGTGGCCTTGCTGTGGGTGATTGCCAGACAAGTCTTCTTCTAAAGGGGAAGCTATTTACCAGAAGAAGGTGAAATGCTCTGAGAAGCAGGGACACGCAGCAGCACAACACTTTACAAAAAGGCTGGATGGCAGGGCATTTTACCTTGCCTGGAATTATTCAAGAGGTTCATTAGCTTTGCATAGCAACGGAAGGCGGCAGGAAGAGGGGATCTATTCTCTGGGAAACTCACACACACAAAGTCATTAACCTCCTGCAGGAAAGTGTGAAATTATCCTGTATTGGGGGCTGGGTTAACTTGTGTGGCCCTATTGTGGCCCATTCTCCCCTATGGCCAGCAGATAACGGATACTCTTCACTCCGTGTAATTAGTAAATTTGAGGCCCCAAATTAACCAAACAGTCGAGGTCCCAATATTTTCTTTATTACTAGGTGGCCCCCATCTTCTGCCCCTCCCACCCCACATAGTTGCATAGTTAAAAGCCATGAGTACTATAGGCTCTATTGCTGCAAAGTGAGTCCCCCCCAAATCTCACCTTGAGTAAAGGTGTGGGAGGAAAGGCTTGTTCCTTCCATCCTCTCCACTCTTCTTTATCCTGAATGGAGGCACTGAGGTTACATTCCCCCTTCACCCCAAGAGAAGAATTCTTGTATAGTACTGAGAGGGCAGGGAGGTCAATTGTAATTTAGTACAAGGAAATGAAGGTAATCTTCCTCAAATAGAATGTTCATAAACCATTGAGGTTACTTCAACAGTGTAGCTTTAAGTAAGCCACTTAGTTTCTCAGTCACTTTTCTATGGACTCAATGGAAGAAGAAAAGTATTCCAAGGGCAGGTATCCATTGGTCAGCCAAAAGACTCCATTGTCTGTCTCTACAGATTTAGTGATTTGGGTTGGCTGGGGAAAGTGTAAATGTAAAGAAAAAAGCAAGGACTTAGAAATTATGCAAAGGGATTTAGACGCTATTGGGGACAGATGAATGCCAGTAGCAGGAACACAAGGTTAAGGGAATAATTCTACAAAATGGGCCCACTGTGCTTATCCTTACATGGTTTCTTTTCCAAGAAGCAATTTACCTGAAGCTCTGTCTGGCTTAAGTGGCCAGGCTATGTTACAGTCCTCAGCAAAATACCCATTATCTGCAGGAGAAATGCAGGCTTGAAATAATGTCAGTAAGAGGAATCCAAGTTACCCTGAAGATGTAACAGTGATCCACTTTACCTTTTGAATATAGCCCTCACTGCTTATTTTAAAAGTGACATGTTTTTCTTTTTCTCTTCTCCCTCTCCCTCTCCCCAATCTGGGGGCAGGGAATAAGATTACCTTGAGTTATCTGTTCTTCACAGGAAGGAGAGTCTCCCAAATTAACAAATGAATTTCAACACACCATCAGGGAGCACCTGGGACCCCTGTCAGGGCACACCTGGAATGTAGCCTCAGAATAGCTGCTTTAAAATACCTTCTGTTTCCCCTGATGGGCAAAATCACAGCCTCTGGGACAGAAGTACCCTGTATTTCTCCTTTACTAGCAAAGCAACAAAACTTTTTCTCAAAACCTTGTCCTCGTTACTGGATTGGCATCAGGGACAAGGACCAAGATTTCCAGGAACAAAGAGGGAGACTTTTGTGATCCTTTTTACAGACCAGATCCTGGAACTCAGGGAGATAAGGATAATTCCTCTTAATCATAAACTCTGGGCCAAAGTGACCTAGAGTTGTCATGACAGTGGGGTCTTAAAAGTCTGAGCTCATCCTTCTGTCAGTCAAAAGTCAAAAGGTCGACTTGAGTGGGAATCTCCGGAAACTTCTCTGGGAGTGCAGGACAGGCATGTGGTCCTTTTCCTCTCTGAAAGGACCCGCTCTTTCCCTTGAGGGTGCCTTTTTTCCTTTCCCATCTCTTCTAATAAACTCATTCCTGTTACTCTGAGCAACATGTCTGAAATCTTTCTGATTGGATTGCAAGAAGCAAGTTCTGTAGGGGGCTCTTTGCTCTGCCTCGGTTTCTCAGAAAACCTCAGCCCTATAACACTATCTTGGTGCCTTTTTAGCAGAGTGCTATCAAAGAATTCAGTTGCTATTCCTTTTTGAGCCCTAGTTTCTCTCTGTAAAATAGGATGAATAATGCCAGCCTAATAGAAAAAGCTTGGAACAACTCATGTGCTACAATTTGGAGAGCAGTTCAATAAATTTACAGTATGTCTGCAGTATGATATATTATGCAAAGTTTAAAAATAGAGGCATATGTGCTGATGTAGAAACTTTGTCTAAAAATATTAAATGGATAAAAGCAAGATGTAAAACAATGTACATTTTAGAGTCCCTTTTGTGTAAATAAGTAAAAAACTTACCTATGGACATATGCATCCTATTATGTGCCTAACCACAAGGGAAGGACTCAGCAAGTGAAAAGCTAGCTTGAGTGAGAGGTAGGAGAGTTTGGTGTGAGGAGGAAGGGTTAAGTTTTTCTATAGTATTCTCTGTAGTTTAAGTTTTTTAGCCAGGTCCATGTATTACTTTTATATTTTAAAGGTCAACATACTTTATCTACATAGTACACTCATGCACATTTTTTCTCTTCTATATTTTTCTGATTAAAAAATGTAAAAGCTTTGAGATTTGTATAGGAATTAAGTAACGTGTGAAGTGCCTAAGACATAGAATGGGCTTGGTTAATGTTAGTGCAAATAAAAAAGAAAGGGAAGATTGGATTTGTTTTGTTACCTCTTTTTTCTTTTTTACATTTGCTACTTTTTAAAACAATAATATACTAACAAAATGATATAAGAATGTTTTAGAGAAATAATTACCATCTATTAGACACTATTTATGACTTTTTTTTCTAGAAAAGTTTACTATTTCTCTGTCATTTTTTGCTTCATGCTCATGAGTGTCCTAGATATAGTGAAAGATCATTAGATTGGTAGCAGGACCTGACTTGTCAATCAATTATTGTAATTTACGGCAGGCAAGTCATATGATTTTTTTTTTTTGTACTAGGACTTAACCCAGGGGCATTTTATCACTGACCTTTTCAGTTTTCCCAGCTCTTTTCAGTTTTTATTTTGAGACAAAGTCTCCCTAAGTTGTTGAGGATCTTGCTAAATTTCTGAGGCTGGCCTTGAATTTGTAATCCTCCTGCCTCAGCTTCCTGAGTCACTAGGATTCAGGCTACCAAACCTAGCAGGTCTATACTCTTTCTGAACTTTAAGTTCCTCAAATATTAGCTGGAATGTAGATAATCTCTACAGCATCTCTAGTTCTAAATTTGCATATCTTTTGCTGATGAATTTGATAAAGCTCAAAAGTGAGAGTGTGAAGTGGAAGGCTGTCAGAGTTCAAAGAAAAAGGAAAGGTCATCAGGGGAAGTTTGAAGTTAGGAAATAGTTACCTAAAACAAATTCAATCTGCTACAGCCAACACAGACACTAACTCATTCAGTCAACTTCTTAATCAGTAAGTTTAAACTATTTCTATCAATGAATCCATTGGAGCAAATTTGTAGGGACAGAGATTTCTTTCCTCAGCCATCACAAAGGTAATGGCTGACTCTCCCATAACAAAACACAGGGTAATAAGAGAAATGAATAAGAAAAGTTTTTATTTTTTTATTTTTAGTGTTTGTGGTGCTGGGAATTGACAGACCTAGGACCCTATGCATACTAAGCAAGTACATTACCACTGAGCTACACCTCCAGCCCAAGCATAACAAAACTTTTAATTGAAATTTTATGTCACATGGGAGATTTCAGGAAAAGACTCTGTTAAACTAAAACTCTTGAGACCAAATGATCTCTGAAATAAAAGGATTTATTGAGCCATAACAGATGCTAGCCAGAAAAGGAAAGGGTCAGATTTTAAAACTAGGTCCTGCATCTACCAGTAGCAAGGTTAGGTAGTAATTGGAAGATGTACACTGGACCAGAGCTAAGAGCGTATTTATAAGCTCTTGGGAAGGAAACACAATAACCTGCATTAGCTATAGTTAAGAGGGGCCGGAAAACATAAAGTAGGCTAAGTTTCAGGATGGGAGGATAATCTGTATCAAGAAGTACCTGTTGCTTTCCTGTGGGTTGGTGTTGTAAGTAGAATGCTGTGGCCCTCCATATCATCCTGGAGTTTCAACATCTGTTTAGGAAGGTGGAGTAGCCTTTCATTGTTGGTTGCTCCTAAGCTCAGTAATTTCTCTTATCTCTCCTCTCCTTCACCCTCCAGCCAGTAATCACACTTAGCACATTTCAGAATTTTTCTCTTATCAACCCAAAGATCCAGAGAAAACTGTGTTTTTCTGTTTTTTGTTTTTTTGGTACCAGGGATTGAACTCAGGGGTACTCAACCACTGAGCCACATCCCCAGCCCTATTTTGTGTTTTATTCAGAGACAGGGTCTCACTGTGTTGCTTAGCACCTCTCTGTTGCTGAGACTGGCTTTGAACTCACTGTTCGGTTCTCCCATCTCAGCCTCCCAAAGTTCTGGGATTACAGGCATGCGCCACTGCACCCTGCTAAAACTCTGTTTTTATGCTTATAAATTTTATTTTCTATGGTGTGGTCAGCCTTTCATAGAAAATACAATAGGACAAAAAGGACATGATCTCATGGTGATAGACTGAGGAAAAACCAAACACAGCAAGTCCTGTGTGCTCAGATTTTTTTTGGCTTCACCTGAAGCAAGACACCTCTGGGTCTTCAAGGGAGAAGGGAAAGAATGTTATGGATTGCTTTGGGGTACAGGAGTTCTAACTTCTGTGACTTTCCTTGGAGGAAAGGAGTTCTGGTTTTCATGACTTGCTTTGGGGGAGTGGTAGGGGGAGAAAAAGATGGGAGACAGGAGGATGGGAGAAGAACAGAAAGACTTGCTTCTGAGGCCCTTCATTCTCCTTCAGTACCAGGTTCTCAACTCACTACAGTACAGTGCCACACTTTGGCATATGATCTTCTGGGCCCCAACACTTCATGTCCCATCTGTTAGAGTTGTAGGGGGAAAAATACTTTTATTACCTATAGAGAAAGAAAGATTAACAAGAGAGCAGCATAACAAGTTTATTTAATATAAATTTTATGTTACACAAAAAACTTCAGGAACAAAGATCCAAAGAAACAGGGAAATTTGTATATGTTTATGCTAGGTTTGACGAAAGGGAGACAGTCATCCAGAAGTATTGGACAAGGAGTTTAGGATTTTATAGTAATAAGCTGGGGCGGGGGGAATTTTAGTAGGTCTAGTTTATTCGGATTCTTCTCTGTGTCCTTTTGTCTAGAGATAAAACAATGTCTCCTTTCCTCTGAACAAAGGGAGGGTACCTCTGGAGTGATCCACCCACTTCAGGGAAGGTCAGGAAGTTTCTATGTTTAATGGCCCATTCCAGGGGGAAGAGTGAAAGGACGGTGAGAGTCACCTTTCTGCTTTTGCTGTCTTCTCAGATGACAAAGTGACATACTTGAGGTGGTATGTCCTGAACCCTACCAGAGTATATAAAGTAAACATTATTACCCACAGCAACTGCTAGTAGGAAACTGGCTTATACACTTACTGGGCATCTGTTCTGTAGTATATATGGGACATGTATATATGTTTCTATTTGCAATAAAATACACCATATGGTCCAGAGCACTGTGGGCCCCACCAAGAACAGGGTGCAGATAGCTGTCCTCGTTGCCTTATCCAAGAGTACAAAATCCCTAATCCTCTCTTTAACAGTCAAACAGTCAATCAACTGACACACTTTCTTAAAACTTCTAATGTGGTGGGTCTTATGCCCTTTTTTTCCAATCTTGATATGTTTCTGCAGCCAGATGAGGCTGTGTACATGCTTCTAGAAGTTGGGACAGATTTGCTGCCCTCTCTGAGACTGTTTTTCCCAGGAGCAAATGATGGGTCACAGCAAGCCCTGGGCTCTGTTGCCAAGGTCACTTCCCAGCACATACAAGGACAAGTCCCTGCCTCTTCTTTGAGACCTTATTAGAGACAGAGCAATGTGTGACCTTGAGCTTTGAGAAGTTCTGGGACCTGGCATTTGTCCTTCATGTAGTTTTGCCCAATAATTGAAGTGAAGCTCATCTGGAGCCAAAAGATGTGTTCTTAAAACGGAGAGATAAACACAGTAACACTTAACACACTAATGATAGTCACCCCAAACAAAAATCAGAACAACACTGTGAGACCCAAAAACTATGGTTTTACTGAAAACCCCACAACTTTGAATAAGTCATTCACATGAACATCTTATGACCAGAATATATATGTGTATGTGTACACAGATGTATATCTTCATTATATATATACTTTTTTTGGCAATACTAGGGAGTGAAATCAGGGTCTCACACATGCTAGCTAGGAGCTCTACCACTGAGCTACATCACAGTCCTTTTTTATTTTGAGACAGGGTCTCTCTAAATTGCCCAGGCTGTTCTCAAACTTGTGATACTCTTGCTTCAGCCTCATGAGTAGCTGGGGTTGTGTACATGTGTTCCCATATTTTTTTCATGTAACAACGCTTTGTGAACATTTTTTCATGTGACTTTGTGGCCCTCATAACTAATCATGCTGAGATTTAAAAGAAAATAAACATGGTTGTCTTTAGTCTCCTCAGAAACTAACATTCAAGGCACACAAAATGTTAAAGAAAGAGTAACTGGGTCATTTACAATATCTTTGATTTTGATTACTGACCATAGTTTAGTTATGGTGGTTTGTCAGTTTATGAGAAAGTACTAGACTTTTTTTTTCCCTTCAAAGTAAATATATGTCTTTGCTTCTCTATGCAGTGTATCCCTGAAGTGGGCAATCTCTGGTCTTCCTCTTGTCAGTCAGGGAACTTGTTCCTTATTGGCTGGAGGAAGTCTCCCACCACCTGCCTCAGGTGCATGATCATGGGGCCTCAGGTAGAACTTCATCTTAATCTTCTAAACTCTTCCTCTAAAATTATTCTAAGAACTCCCATCTGAGAGAATACGATGTTTAAATTTTTATTCTAAGATTTCTGGTAAGTATGAAGAAACCAAAAAATGCACCCAGAGGTCAGACAGATTAATAACATGGTTCCTAAGTGCAGGGAATTCTGACAACATTGATTCTCTTTCCATTTGGAATGGTTCAAGATGAACGGGAGTTGGGAAAGTACTGAATAGGGACCAGGAATCTCCATTTCCATGCTTATTAACTGGTTCTGTGATTCTCTGGAGCAGCCTGGCTTTACCAGTGTGAGGTCTCAGGCTCTTGGGAAAGAGATGTGCATCTGGGTAGAAGCTGCGCTGTGAGGGCAGAACTCCCACAGCCAGCTTGGGCCCTCCACCCTCCCCTCTGGGAGCATTCCCACCAGCTCACAGGATCTCAGAGGCACTGTTTGCCAGAAGGACCCTCCTTAGCGACCCATGGGCACAGCCCTGCAGACTTCAACTTCTGTGAGGCACCTGTTGGCTATGCACAGTGGCTTTCTCTCCCCAGCTTGCAGCCCACCTGCTGCTGAGAGGGGCACCAAGTGCAGCTGTGAAACTTTGGATTGCATAGGGTGCCAGTAAGGGTCCCATACATAACAATGGCTAGGAAATCCTTGGAATCTTCCGTAGGGAGCAAAGGAGAACCCCCTGTGAGACCAACCACACCTAGCAGAAGTGGAAGTCTCCTGTTGCTAGTAAACAGATCATCAGACAGGGAAGGGAAGCAGGGATTGTTAAAAAAAAACAACAACAAAACTTGCAAGGTCAAAGTCCCAGGGTCATATTAGAACAGAGCAAATGATGATGTGAATACGTTCTGATTAAGAATTCACATTTTTATTTGAATCAGCTTGGTGAGAAGAGAGGGGGGCAGATTTTTTGACTTTTCTTGGCTTGATTGTTTTCAGCTTATAAAACAAAATGCATTTCCCCCTACAATTATGTTAAATTACGGTTCTAAAGAAACGTTTTGCATATGGATGCCCTCCTGTCTGTCTTCTCGGTTTGTGTCTTGCTTGCAGCCCTGGAGGGTCATTTGCAGAACAGCAAGTGGTTGTTTGGCTGGAGGTTGGCCTGGGCAGATAGACAACTGGCTGGTTTAAAGAGTATAATCTGGCTGTATCCTCTCAGTATCTGCTTTGATCTCTCATACCAATAATCATGCTTGACAGAAAATGTGGGAGTGGAGGATATCAATGGAAGTTAGAACTTTTGCTGAAAGATGTTATGTTATAATCTGTTGCTAATTATCTTACTACAATTAAGAAATTGGGGCTGATGGCTCAAAGCTTCTTACACAGAAGAATCAGCTGCCATTTTAGTTGAAGTGCTACATCCTGTGACCTGTTTTTAATTGACTTCCCTCCTCCTCACTCTTCAAAGGAAGGCTCTGCCAAAGCCACCAGCTTCTGACTTTGAAGCTTCTTTAAAAAAGAGGAAAAACAAAGCCCAAAAGTCAAGGGCTTTCAACCTCATATGTTTTAGGCCAAATTTACAAATGCCTTTTTTTGAGTTTTCAAAAGGTTACTTTTAGTGAGCTCTTTGATCTGGGAAAACAAAAACAGAAACCAAGACACCTCTTATTGATCATTAAAAAAAAAAATCTGATTTAACAATTGACCTAGTCACAGATGTCTGCTTTTCAAATTTTTCCCGCCGAAGATTGAAGTTTAACATTTCCAATATGTACAGAATAGCAGATCAATTTTTTTCCCTTTGAAACACTTCTTTTATAATGTAATTATCACATAATGGTTCCATTACTCTAGGCTGCATGAAACATCATGGACAAGACCTTTAGCAGCTGTGGCTCAGTTATAGGTTCATGGTTTGTGCTCAGGGAACATGTTACCATCTTAAATCATGGTATTTATATTGTGGAAATAAAATCCCAATAATTTGACATTGAATTGATCATTTACCAAGATAAAGCCTCAAAATTTTGTTTTGTTTTGTTTTAAGTACTTCTTAAAAAAATGCCAAGAAGAGGCTGGGCACAGGCTCATGCCTATAATCTAAAGAAGACTCCAGTTTCCTTTCTTGTTTTGTTTTTTTTTTTGGTACTGGGGATTAAACTCAGGGGCACTCGAACACTGAGCCACATCCCCAGCCCTATTTTGTGGGTTTTTTTTTTTTTTATTATGTAGAGACAGGGTCTCACTGAGTTGCTTAGTGCCTCACCATTGCTGAGGCTGGCTTTGAACTCGTGATTCTCCTGTCTCAGCCTCCCTAAGTGCTGGGATTACAGGCTTGAGCCACTGCGCCCAGCTGTGGGAAGACTCCAGTTTCTTGGGAGTCTGACACAGAAGGATCACAAGGTTCCATGAACTGAGCAGCTTTCCTCCACCATGGCCAGCCTGGGCAACTTAGTGAGACTCTGTCTCAAAATAAAAAAAATAAAAGGACTGTAGATATAGCTCAGTGGTAGAGTTGGTTCCAACCTCCAGTGATGGGAAAAAAAGAAAGAAAAGAAAAAAGATAAGAACACATGCAAATTATTAGTTTCTTCAGGTCTCAACTACAATGTAGCCTATTTAGTTTGGTGCCCATTTATGGCATCAAGTCAAAGATGAGATATTTCTATCTTGGCATGACCTTCTTTCTCATTTTGACAATGTCAAATGGCTTAGGTCCTTTATAGAGTAACAATTTACATTTGGATTGAAGAGGAGAGAAAAGTTTTAATTTTATTCTACACATCTTAATTTTGATTGGGCCCCTGTAAATTAGACTGACCAAAAAAAAGATTAACAAGAGAAAACAAAGAAGTTATTAACATGTGCATCGCATATACAAATGGAGAATTCAAAGTTGAGTAAGTCAGAGGATTAGAACTTGCTTATGTACAGTATCTAAACAAAAGAACAATACAAAAAGCAAAAGAACAATTTTCAAGAAGTGACAAGACAAAGGAGAAGGGCTTTGATTTTTAGGGAGGCAAATTGTGGACAGGAAATATGTGGAGAAGATTTAGATAAGATTTAGTTAGTAAGGTTTGTTATGTAGATTCCTCTGGTGCCATCTGTGAATATGTTAGCTTTTCTTTGCTGTGACCAAAATACCTGACAAGAACAACTTATAGAAGGAAGAGTTTATTTTGGCTCATGGTTTCAGAGGAATCAGCCCATGATTAGACAGTTCCATTGCTCTGGGACTAAAGTAAGGCAGAACATCATGGAGGAAAGTTGTGGCAGAGAAAAAGCACTCTGTTTTTGGTAGTCAGGAAGCAGAGAAGAGAGAAGAAATGGCCTGGGAGAAGATGTGCCCTTTCATGGCACTCCCCCAGTGATCTAATTACTCCAACTAGGTCCCACCTACCAATAATCTATTTAGCCATTAATGGATTAATACATCAAATGGATTAATCCACTGATGAGGTCAGAGCCTTATGATCCAATCATTACCTAAAAGCCTCACCTTTGAATCTTGCTGTATTGGGGGCCATGCTGTCCACACATGAGTTTTGGGGGGGACATTCCAGATCTGAACCATAACACTAGGCTAATGGTCTAGAGTTTTTCTGGTGAGTGATTTCTTTCCTTCATGGTAGAGATGGGAAGAGGGATGTCTTCAATGCCCCTACAAATTTATATTCTACTTTTAGGCAAATAGCGAGAGGACAGAGAGCTTTTCTTGTATCTGCCTCTTAATTGCCTACAGTTCAATAATCCTTATGCCAAGGTGGTGTGCTTTGGGGCAGCAGATTCTGCTGTCTTTCAGGATAATGGTTTTCCATTTAAAACCTCCCTACTCTACCTTTAAAAAATAATTTAAGCCTTGTGTACTAGTCAGTTTTTCATTATTGTGACAAATGAACTGAGCAGAACAACTTAGAGGAAGAAACATTTGTTTTGGCTCATGGTTTCAGAGGTTTCAGTCCGTAGCCAGCAGGCTGTATTACTTAGGGCCTGAGATTAAGCAGAACATCAGGAAGGTAGGGCATGGTGGAGGAAAGCTGCTCAGTTCATGGCGGTCAGGAAGCAGAGACAGGAAGAGACCAGGGACAACATGTAGTCTCCAAGGACATGTCTCCTCCCCAACCATGTCCCATTTGCCTACAGGTTCCACTTCCTCCCAGTAGCTCATTTAAATCATGAATCCATCAGTCCACTGATGAGGTTATAGCCCTTATGACTCAATCACTTCTCCAAAACCCCACCTCTGGACATTGCTGCTTTGGGGACCAAGTCATCCAGACATGAGTTGTAGGGGACATTCCAGGTCTAAACCATAAAACTTCAGTACAAATCCTATTAGGTCAATACTATTATTACTTCTACTTTATAGATGTAGATGCTGAGGTTCACAGAGATTTTAGTTAGTTTGTAAAAGATGAGATCTGGTGATTAACATTCTTGTAGATACGACATACATCTTTTCTCTCTTTATATACAGGTTTAATATCCAAGGGAGTAGGGTGGGGAGGTGTCCATCTTGCACCCCTATTCTGATAGTCTAGTTAAAATCCTATATACTGTTTATTCTAGCAGACTTGTGAGTCTCATGTCACTATGGCATTGGAATTCATTCATTCAACACTTTTTTTTTAGTACCGGGATTGAACTCAGGGGTACTCGACCACTGAGCCACATCCCCAGCCCTATTTTGTGTTTTATGTAGAGACAGGGACTCACTGAGTTGCTTAGCACCTCACCCCTGCTGAAGCTGGCTTTGAACTCGCGATTCTCCTGTCTCAGCCTCCCTAAGTGCTGGGATTACAGGCTTGTGCCACTGCGCCCAGCTCATTCAACATTTTTGAACACTAATAAATATTAGAGCCTCTTCTAAATATGAGAGACAGAGCAGTAAACAAGAAAGAAAAAGCCAATCTCTTCTCTTGGTGTAGAGAGAAGAAAATACCTATAAAAATATTTTCTGATAGTTACAAGTGCAATGGAATGGTAGAGCTAAGGAGTAGGGGTGCATAGAAGGGTGGGTAGGAGGTGATGGTTTAAGTGATGGGGGAGGTAATATTTTCATGCTTGCTTAGCATGATCAAGACCTTGAGTTTGAACTCCAGCACTGGGGAAGGAAAAAAAAAAAAGCGAGATAGAGGTCACAGGTCTTGATCAAAGTCACACAGTTGATTAGTGCAAAGCTAGGGCCAATTTCTAGGTTTCCTGACTCCCAGAAGTGAGCGCCTCTATCCTTCTGTCATGCAGTATGGCATCTGTCATCATGAACCATGTATACGCGGTGGCTGCAGCAGCGTGACTGGTCCCTTTTGCCTTATGCTGAAGGCCAGGGAGTTCAAGCAGGGAGACAGACATCATATTTTGATAGCCCAGAGTTATATTCCTTGACAGTACTCTGACCCTGAGTATACAGGAAAGGACACAGTATGATAAACTTCCAGATAATTGATTAGAAAAGCAGAAATCAAGAAATACATATCAAGCCAGGTGCGGTGGCTCACACCTGTAATCCCAGCACTTTGGGAGGCTGAGAACAGGAGAATCGCGAGTTCAAAGCCAGCCTCAGCAAAGGCCAGGCGCTAAGCAACTCAGTGAGACCCTGTCTCTACATAAAACACAAAATAGGGCTGGGAATGTGGCTCAGTGGTCGAGTGCCCCTGAGTTCAACACCTGGTACAAAAAAAAAAAAAAAAAAAGCTATAAAAATCGTGTGTGTGTGTGTGTGTGTGTGTGTGCGCGCACGCAGCTATTAGGCATGGCTTGTTTTTTTTAAATTTTTTTTTTTAATTTTTAGGGCTTTAAGCAGCTCTGTGCATTCTTTGTGAACAATTATAGACAGAGTTTGACAAGACCCATAGTTCTCAGGCCTCCTATACCATGAAAACCAGTGAGGTCAACTTTGACCAAAACATTTTTTCATCTGAGTTCCAACAGTTCACCTCTGAGTCGGAATAACAGACTTGAAAAGACAAAACTGGCTTCGAACATTGCCACTCAAGTAGACCCAGTCTACTCTCACAGTTATGTTTCTGCTCATCTCATCTCCCTCAGAAAAGCACTTTCATAGAATTGAAAACATAAAGCACTTCCTTTTTACCATAGAAAGAATGAATATTTATTATAGAAAATTTAGAAATTATTGAAGAACACAAAGAAGAAATTTAAATCACCCTATTCTGGTCACTTTGAAATAAACATTAGAAAATAGTATATAAAGCCTCAATCTATTTTTTCTGGGTCTGAGAATACTTTTTTATTTTTATTTATTTATTTATTTTGTACTAGAGATTGAACTCAGGGGCACTCGACCACTGAGCCACATCCCCAGCCCTATTTTGTGTTTTATGTAGAGACAGGGTCTCACTGCGTTGCTTAGCGCCTCGCCCTTGCTGAGGCTGGCTTTGAACTCGCGATTCTCCTGTTCTCAGCCTCCCTAAGTGCCGGGAGTACAGGCTTGCGCCACCGCATCTGGCTGAGAATACTTTTTTAAAAATTAAAGATAAAATGGATGATACTATAAATTGGTTTTAAATCAGCTTACTTTAAAATTTTTTTTTTCTCTCTGTTTGGTCTTAATCCAGGGGCAATTTACCCCTGAGCTATCTCCCCAGCCCTTTTAAGACAGGGTCTCACTAAATTGCTTAAGATCTTGCTAAATTACTGAGGTTAGCTTTGAACTTGTGATCCTCTTGCCTCAGCCTCCCAAATCACTGGGATTACAGGTGTACACCATCATGCCCAGTTTTAATTTTTCTTAGAAATACAATAATAATATAATCTGAATTTTTTTGCAATGCATATGCTAGGCAAGCACTCTACCATTGAGTTATGTCCCTAGCCCTATAATATAAAATTTTATTTGCTATCTTTTACATCTCAACTGCAAAAGTTCTGTGAAACAGCTACAGCAATTGCCATTTTGCAGCTGATGAAACAGAAGTTCTGAGATTGTTTTCTCTTCCCTCTCACTTGAGATAATCTTGTTTGAGGCCATATCTCACAGTTTATTTGTAAATGCTAGCTCAAAATTTTATTGTCGGCTCTGAGATCCTTTCTCAACTTTAAACTTTTTAATCTAATTGCCTATTTGATATCTCAACTTAGATCTCAAAGGTGTTGAGGACTCAACCTGTCCCAAACTCTGTGTAAGTATTCTGCATTGGGCGACAGGGGGCCCCACATCTTTGCCATTGTGCACTGGTTTAGGATACTTACCTGTCTCCTGCAATCCACCCTTGAACTTCTTGGATTTATGTTCTACACAGCAGCCAAAGGATCTTTTCAAAATGCAAATCCGATTATGCTAGCACCAATTTCTAACACTTGGGTGACTTTCCTCTGCTCTTCAGGTAAAGACCAGAATCTTTAACAGATTCCACAGAGCTGGGCCTGAGGATGTGCCTTGCTGGCCTTCATTTATGCAGTGCTCCTCACTCTGCAGCCTGGTCACGCTCACATCCTTTCAGTTCATTTAACTAAAACTGAACAAGATTTTTGCACTTGCTGTTCTCCTGATAGCAATACCCTCCCTCTCACCCTGTTTATTCCTTGTCTGGATGATTCTTGCTTTCTTTTTAGAGGTCAGTACAGTCATCTGCCCATGAGGTTTCCCTGAACCTCCATGCCTTCCTCGGTTCCCTGCGTTCATCACTCTCTTGGCACCATGCTCTTCTTTTTTGTAGCACTTATCACAATTATACACTTTTAACTATTTGTATGATTATTTGCTTCAATACTCTAATCCCATTTAGACTATAAACTCCATGAGGTCAAGAATTACATTTGTTGTATCTCCCATTACATCTTTATTGCCTGGAACGTTGTCTTGCACATAGTCATGATTACATGTATATTAGGTGAATGGATTATGTGACTTGTTTATGTTTATCCAGCTACAGTGGAACCCAGTGCTGTATGTGGTGACTCATGCTTATAATCCTAGTGATTTAGGAGGCTGAGGCAGGAGGATAACAAATTTGAGGTCAGCCTCAGCAACTAAGTGAGGCTCTAAGCAACTTAGCAAGATCCTATCTTTTTTTTTTTTTGGTACTGGAGATTGAACTCAGGGGCATTCGATCACTGAGCCACATCCCCAGCCCTATTTTGTGTTTTATGTAGAGACAGGTTCTCACTGAGTTGCTTAGCGCCTCGCTGTTGCTGAGGCTGGCTTCGAACGCGCGATTCTCCTGTTTCAGCCTCCCTAAATACTGGGATTACAAGCTTGCGCCACCGTGCCCAGCTAAGATCCTATCTTATAAAATAATAAGGGCTGGGAATGTAGTTCAATTGTTTAGTGCCCTGGGTTTAATCCTCAGTACCAAAAAAAAAGAACCCAGTGCTCTTTCTGTTATATGATAATATTAGGAAGGCATAAAGCCCTAAACACACATAAATGAGAGATCTATTTAATGTCCTCTAATGCTCCGGATCATTTCCCAAATTGTGGAACCCACCTCTGTGTTGTACTTCCTCTGTATACTCCAACAACCTGGGGACAAACAAGGAGAAGAATTTCATTGCTTGCTGGGAAAACTTGAATAGTTATATCATTATTTTGTTTTTTACTTCCAGAAATACATCGTTTTATTAATATATAAGCCTTGGATTAGACACCGTGGAGAAACACAAAGGAGAAAACATGGTTAGAGGACAAATTTGGAGAGGCACAGAAGCAAAGTAACAAAGACAGTGAAAGCAAACTACGCGGGGTTGGTTGGCAGTGTGGATGAAGCGCGGATGGGAACCAGACAATATGCAAACTGGAAGGGACCCCAGAAACCCTTCAACCCAGCCTTCTCATTTTGTAGATTTCCATGACATGTCCAAAGTCTCCCATTTAGGTATGAAAAGCTTCAGGACTAGACTCTACACACCTCCCTAGCAGAAGTTAAATTCCCGAATATTTATATTAGCCCATCAGCCAATAGTAATTGAACGTCCACTTTACAGTCCCCAAATATTTGGTAAGGGAAAGGTAAGAAATGAAATTTCAAAGTCGGTGAGTTGTCCTTCTCCTCCTCACCGCAGCAGAATTTCGTGTTTATACAGTGCTCCGCTGTGCTTTTGTTACTTCCTGCCATGCAATTCTCAAACAGTTCTGGGGAAGACAGGGCAGGATTCTCAGTCATGTGCTGTACAGGAGGGAAGATACACCCAGGAAGATTGCATAACTTGTCCAAAGTCACGGGGTTACTGAGGAGTGGATCGCAAGCCTCAAATTTGGATTGCTAGGACCACAGGTTTAACTCCATTTATCTCCTTTTCCTACCCAATGAGGTTATGTTGAGTGTGAAAACTTAGGCTATAATTCACTAAAATCTCTATGAAGTTTCCCCAAGAGATAGATGCTCATCTTCCAAGTTTAAGAGCATACAAGGAATAATGTGGAACCTGATCTGAAGTGACCCTGACCTCTGCCAGGCTCAGCCCTTCCCTTTCTCAGCATCAGGCAGGATGCCAGATCTCTTGGAGCAGTGATTCTGTGCCAAGTTCAGCAGGGAGCATTGGATTAAGCTTCTCATGTTGACAGCAATTTGTGAAGACTGCACAAAGTCTGCCTTATTCATCCTTTTCACACTTGAGAGGATTGGGATATGTTTCTATTTGCAAACATATATACCTTGATACATATATCATAAAAACAGAAGTGTGGCTTCTTTGAAAATAATGTACTGTTACCCTTCCAAAACTGTTACAGTTTTGAATGTATTTTTCTTTCCAGAGTCCATGAAAAGGCGTTTGTTTTCCCCTTCTTTTAACCAGCTGGGTGCCAACATTTTCTTTCTTTCTCTTGATCTGCTGTAAGTTCAATGTTTTGCTTCTGTCTGCTCTTCCAGCCGGTAGCCTGTAGGTAGTTGGACCAAAGAAGCTTTCTCTCATCTCTGGCAATGCACCAAGTCCCACCCCAAACACAGCTACACTCACACACAAATACACACAAACACTGTGGAGTACAATAGTTTGACGTACAGGATGCTCTGCAGAAAGAGGCCCGTTTTCTTCCACCCACAGTTCCCTGTAGGCCAGTTCAGGGCAGCGAAACTGGCTGCTCTCCAAGCAAATCAGCATCCTGGAAAAGGAAGGTCTGGGTCAAGAGGAAGGAATATCCCATCCTGAGGAAGACAGATTAGGTTTAGTTCTGTGCGATGGCTGAAGGAGAGCTTCCCAATTTACAATGCACTGCAGCTCTTAATTTAGCCTGCTATCAGTTTAAGATTACTAAACTGTATTTAGAAGAAAGACACATTCATTATTGTTATTAAGCAATCTAATTTTAGAACTATTACTAGAATAAAACTCAGGAATATAGTAATATTTAACTAGAAATGTGACTAATAAAACTCCCCATGTTTCCACATTTGCGTATTAAAGACTGTAATTAAAAGTAAATAGTGAAATAGGGGAACTTCTTTTGGGTAATATAGTAAAGAATGAACTTCTTTTAGCAAGTATTGTTTGGATGAATGAGCTACTCAAATGACAGATTGCTTTTTCATATTTGATTAAATTTCATTTAGATTAGATTGACTATTCAGCATATTCTTTTAATTTAGGCTGAGTGGAGAGTAGAGGTCATTTGTAGGTAACAGAACTTGCATGGCTGTTTTAATACAGATCAACAGGGAACAACCTCAGACTCTACAAATGAAGGGTCAGAGAAAAGTGAGACTGTTGAGACTAGGTAGACTCAGGTGACTTGTGTCTTAAATCTGGTATATAATCATACAGATTATCAGTAAAACAAATTCCACACCTCCACCCTTCTTACATCCATTTGTTATTATCCTTTTTTTTGTTATTTTGTTTTCTTTCCTAATTACCTTGACTATACTTCCAATACAGCATTAATTAAGGATGATGATTATAAGTCATTTTTATTTTCTTAACTTTGATGAGAAAACTTCTGGTTTGCTTTGAATCGTGATTCTGGTTCATGTTTTGATTTTATATTCTATCTTTTTCTCTGAAATTGCTATACTTACTGGTTGTCCCTGAAGAGACTTCTGGGGTGAGTAATTTGATGACCTGTGTGGTTCAGAACCTCTATGGTTCTCAGTCATTGCAGTCTTGACCTCACCAATTCCTAATTAGCCTTGTCCAAGTCTCCAGGTTTAGGAGACTAGTCTCTTAATCCGAGCCAGGAAAAACTCTTGGAAGTCTAGCCTAGAATGCCAGGATGCAGCTTTAAGTTGTCTTTAATGGTAACATTATTTTCAAGCCTTTTCCTTCCACCAGGTTCTAGTAAGTGAATACCTCTATGCTTGAGATTCTATCTCTGTAATTTCTTATGATAGGTTCCGGTTAGTGGGATTGCTGTGAATGAGAGGGCCTGGGTTCGAATTCCGGTTTTTTTCTACTCACTAACTGTTTGACCTTTGGCAACTTATTTAATATCTTTGTGCTTCCTCAGCAGTATTTGTTTCATCTGGTTGTCATTAGCTTTAAATAAAATCATATATATTAAGACCTTAGAAGGATGCTGTTATTATTACTAAAGGATTACCAAAGTGTTATTATCTCTAAAGGATTGCAGTTATTATTACTTGCTAGAAAATGTAGTAACACTGTTAGCCACTTTGAACTACATTTGGCTTCCTTCTATCAACCCTACTGTCAGGGATGGCTGTCACTGCCTGATTCTCACCTTGGTCATCAGGATCTGCTGTCTGTTATTTGGCTTATCTTGGCATGACACACCATTACTATATATGGAGTTTTGGGATGATGACTAATCTTAAACTCTCCTACTGCCTGACTTCAGGTTGCAGTATTCTTTCTGTTGGTTGAAAACTTCCTCAAAGACTCAGTTGTAGGGTTAATTCTACTGCCCAACTTCTGCCTCACTAGTTGTGAGCCAATCCTCATCCAAAGAATTGAATAAGGATGTTCATGGCTTTCTTTTTTTTTCCATCTGACACACTGATATAATTTACATTAGTGCTTTTCCAAGAGTCACATTGAATCACTTCTATTTATCCTGAACCAAAGTTCACAAACATAAAATCAGTTAATTAACCAATTTCTTCAGTTAGCACATATTCATTTAACCTATGTTCCAGGCTTCTCACCACTCAAAGGTATTTTCATGAAATAATGTAAGACATGGCCACTTCTGAAGAAGTTACAGTTTACTTGAAGACAGAGACTGTGATTTTCCAAGGCCAAAGTAAAGGCATGGATGGACAGTTTAGAAGGGAAGTGAGGTCCAAATAGAATTGTGTCATTTTTAAGTAGAGTATAATGAGTTTTTAAAAATGTTCTTTTCTTTTTTAGAATTCATGAAAAAAATATTTTTCCTCTTTTAGTTAGCCAAGTGCTATCATTGTTTCTTTTTCTCTTGATCTGAATAAATAGAAAGGCATTCTAATTGGGCTACCAATACGGTTAGTAAATTCCATTTTAGTAATATCAATTACAATTACTGCAATTAATTCAAGTGATTTATTTAGCTATTTTCAGAATATTTTCTATATCTACATATTATCTGCATCATTTCTTTTAAAAAAATTTTTTTTGGTACTGAGGATTGAACTCAGGGGTACTCGACCACTGAGTCACATCCCCAGCCCTATTTTTTGTTTTGTGTAGAGACAGGGTCTCACTGAGTTGCTTAGTGCCTCACTGTTGCTGAGGGTGGCTTTGAACTCGTGATTCTCCTGTCTCAGCCTCCCCAAGTGCTAGGATTATAGGCGTGAGCCACCACACCAGGCTTGCATCATTTCTTAATAATTTTCTTCAAGTCCCTGTTTTTTACTTAAGTAATTTTATTAAAATTTCTTTATCAATATCTGAAGTAGGAAATAAATACACATTGAGATAAAAAGATAATGGCAAAATATATACACAACTTTTTACATTTGGGGGGAGGGGTACCACAGATTGAACACAGCCATGCTTAACCACTGAGCCAGATTCCCAGCCTTTTTTCTTTTTACTTTTTATTTTGAGACAGGGTCTTACTAAGTTGTTCAGGGCCTCGGTAAATTGCTGAGACTGGCTTTGAACTTTTGATTCTCCGCATCAGCCTCCTGAGCTGCTGGGATTACAGGTGAGTGCCACCACACCCAGCACAACTATTTACATTTTTGTAAAGTTTTATAAACTACCTAAAATTGCCTCACATTCCACAAGTGGGCTTCTGTGGCCTTGCCCTTCTTGCCCTTTCCTGTTCTTCATGGGTAGAATGTGAACTTCCTGAGAGCCAGTAATAGGTTTCCTTCTTGGAGCTTCCCAGGATCTACCATGTATTAGGTACTCAGTTTTCTGACTTTCATAGTTTTCTTTTTTTTTTTTTGGTACTGGGGATTGAACTCAGGGGTACTCTACCACTGAGCCACATCTAGCCCTATTTTGTATTTTATGTAGAGACAGGGTCACACTGAGTTGCTTAGCACCTCGCCATTGCTGAGGCTGGCTTTGAACTCGCAATTCTCCTGTCTCAGCCTCCCTAAGTGCTGGGATTACAGAATTAAGCCACCGCACCCAGCTTGACTTTCATAGTCATATGTGAGAAACTGCTGTGATGCAAATGTCTGGACCTAGATTAAATAACCCTGTGTGTGCTAGCTCAATACTTAATGTCCTGATGATTTTTTTTTTTCCTATGTCTCTGAAGGTTTACTCCGACTTTGGACTTTATTATCTATTCAACTTCATGGGACCTTTTCACTTCTGTAAATTTTTGTATATCTTTAGAACATTGGACTCTATTTCCTTGTATTTATTTACTTCATTTTTTTTTAAAGGTCACCTACTGGCCCAATTTCTTTTTTAGTTAAACCCAACAGGGCATGGATTAAGTCTTCTGTTCAATTCATTTCCTGGCTTGCCCATCATTATGCAGTCAGCTGACCAGAAAAGCTACATTTATCTAGGAAGTGTAGCTTTAACAATCATCTTGGGTGGTGTCTTCTAATTTTTACAAAATAAACAATAGGACAATGGCAAGTACATCTGTGCACTTGTACCAAGAGGAGCTTTAGTAAAAGAATAAGATATATCCCTCAATTTTACTTCTTAAAGACTATGCTTTTCATTCTTAAGGCAATGGATCATTAAAAATGTCTTCTCAATTTTCTTCCTTAGGCAAACAGATTAAGATTTTGGGTGATTTCATTTTATTCTTATTTTTCAAATATTTTGTTTGCTACCCATGTAGTGTAGAAGATACCAATCCAAATCATTTAAAGAAATACTATGATGAATATCTGAGATAGAGATAGAACATTTCTGTCTAGTTTTTTAGTCTTTGAAGAATTTGTCTACTTTTCCTGTCTAATTAGATAATGGTAAGTCAAGGGGATGAAAGTTCATTCCAACTTCTTGTGACAAATCCAATGCCTGCTAAGGCTGGTTGATCACAGAAGCCAAGCTTCTTGGTGATAAATGACTCAGAGTCCACAATAAGGTTCACACACCTCCAGTGAAATCTTTTCTATGGTGGAAGAGGAAACAAGATTGCAAATTTGAGAGTGGATAGTAATGATTATAAATAGTATTGATTATAAATAGTACTAGATACTATTTGTAATCACTGGCTTGGGAAGTTAATTAGCTTTTGTTGTTATTTTATTTTTATTTTTAATAGGGTTACTGAGCTGTTCCCAATTAGAAAAACTGTATATGTCCCAGACTCAGGAGACTGAGGTAGGAGAATGACAAGTTCAAGGCCAGCCTGGGCAACTTGACCAGACCCTGTTTCAAAATAAAAATAAAAAGAGCTGGGGATGTATATCAGTGGTAGAACGTCCCTGGATTTAATCTCTAGTACAAAAAAAAGTAAATATAATTACAAATGTAATTACAGATCATTCTGATCTTTTTAGAACAAAATTTGTATTAATCACAGTTTTAATTAATTTAATTTTTATTATTTACTTTATTTTTCTTAGAAAACTTAGCCACACTAATACAAGAAGGTATATTCCACAAAGTTTGTTAAACTCAGAGGTTATATTGGGCAATCATTATACATAAGCAGTTCTAAGTCTGTAGGAAAGGGCCTTGAAACCTACGTTTCATGATATATTGCTGGATTTAAAACCATTTTGTATGGATTGGTTGTTTCTACTTTCCCTCAGATGTGTTCCTTTCTGTGTTTTATGGCAACCTGCCCTTTTTCCCTCCATGCCAATGAAACTATCTTCTCTCCTGTATTACTGAAGGCAGGAAACAAAGCACAGGCATTGTGCAATTAATGTCAATGGTGTGCTGAAGCCCAGGTCTTCCTGAAATCAGCTTTTATTTTTCACTTCTACATTTCTCTCTTTTGAACTAATAAGTTGTTAATTGGTAACTGGCAGTTTTGATTATAGACAAAGATAATTGTTAAATTTATCTTAATGAAATAAGTAATATACAATACCTGAAGAAAGTTGAGCATTAATTGTGAAAATGGGATCTTTCCAGCTCTGAATTGATTATCAGCAACATAAAATAATGTTATTTTCTCCAAATACACAAAGCATTTACTCTGTGGGAATAAGCATATAATGTGATGGCAACTGACCCAAACTACAAAGATACTCTTTAATACACTGTGGGAATATTTTATTAGTGAATACTGATGTGGCCTGAAAGAGTTGATTGATGTAGTTTGCAAAAGGACCTAACTCCTTCCCAGTCATTCACAAACTGATTATGGAAAGAAATAGCCCCTGGGACAAAAGTGAAAATTTCAAGTGCTGCTGATAAAGAGGCCAGAGGTCAGGAAAGAATCAGTCTGATTTAGAAAGGCAAATTATCAGGATGATAATCAGAGTTATCACCTAGACATTTACCTACAGTCAAGATAAAGCCATTTGCATGGTGCTTCATGTACATATTTGTCCTTGATCCTTACACATTAACAGGTTTAAAATGGTTAAGTAGTTTGATCGAGATGAATAATGAATTCAATTATTTAAATATTGACATCTAGAGCGTGCTAGACACTCTGCTACCTGTTTTACATGCATTGTTTGGCTTCATGCTTGCAGGAGCCCTTAGAAAGTGCTTTATATCATCCTTATTGTAAAAAGGAAGAGGTTAGCTGGGTGGCACAGTGGTGGCACTGTGCCTTTGATTTCTGCTACTTGGGAATCTGAGGCAGGAGGATCACAAATTCAAGGCCTGCCTGGATAACTTAGTGAGATCCTGTCTCAAAAATAAAATATAAAAAGGACTGGGGACTAGCTCAGTGGTAGGGCTTATACCTAGCATATGGGAAGCCCTGGCTTCAATTTTCAGAAACTAAATCTGGAAAACGGATTCCAAAGTATGTCCATTGCAGCATAGCATAATGTGACTGAGTCAGGACTGAAGCCTGGAAGTGCCCAGTTAGGAGGTCAAGGTCAAGATCTTCATCCCATTCTAGTGTTAAGAAAAGTCTTCAAAGTTAGTCCAAGTCCACTGCTGTTTTTCTCCACTTGACTCACCTCCTCTATGACTTTCATTCAATAGATTATCAGGTCTTCAGCATTTTATTTGATTTTTTAAATTGGGTATATGTATTTTGTAATGGGCTTCACTTTTAGAACAGTTTTAGGTTTATAGGAAAATTAAGCAAAAAATAGAGTTCTTATATACCACTTCCACCATAGCCATATATTAATTTACCTGGTATTAACATGTTGTATTAGTATGATACAATTGTTCACAGTTGATGAGCCAATATCTATACACCATCATTAACTAAAGTCCATAGTTTACATTCAGGTTCATTTTTTGTGTTCTAAACCCATAGGAGTTTTGATCAGTACATGTCATGTATCCAACATTACAATACTATACAGAGTAGTTTTACTGCCTTAAAAATCCCTTGTGAGCCAGGTGCAGTGGCACACGCCTGTAATCCCAGCACTTTGTAAGGCTGAGACAGGTGAATCACGAGTTCAAAGCCAGCCTCAGCAATAGTGAGGCACTAAATAACTCAGTGAGACCCTGTCTCTACATAAAACACAAAAAATGGGGCTGGGGATGTAGCTTAGTGGTCGAGTGTCCCTGAGTCCAATTCCCGGTACCAAAAAAAAAAATCCCTTGTGATTCACCTATTATTTTTCTCTCCATCCCCAAGGCCCTGACAACCACTGATCTTTTTATAGTTTCTATAGTTTTGCTTTTCCAGAATGTCTTGTAGTTAGAATCACATAATATATGGCCTCTTCAGATTGACTGCATTGATATAGCAATAAGCATCATTCCATGTCTTTTTGTGGCTTACTAGTTTATGTCTTTATAGATTAGCAATATTCCTTTGTATAAATGTATCATAGTTTGTTTATCCATTCACCTACTGAAGAACCTTTTGGTTGCTTCTGTAATTGGCAATTATGAATAAAGTTGGCATAAACATTTACGTGCAGATTTTTATGTGGATGGAACTTTTCAGCTCCTTTGGTTAAATTGCTAGATCATATATTAAGAATATATTTAGCTCTGTGAGAAACTACTAGACTGACTTCTGAAATTTCTGTACCATTTGCATTCCCACCAGCAATGAATGAGTTTCTCTTGTTCTATATCTGTACCAGGGAAGATATGTCTGTACCAAGACTTCAGGGAAGTCTATGTTTGGGATTTTAGCTATTCTAATAGGTGCACGTAGTAACTCATTATTTTAATTTGCAATTATCTGATGATATATACTGTTGAACATCTCTTCTGTGCTTTTCCTATATATAAAATCTTTGGTTTGTTTGCCAAATGTTCATTCATATTTTACCTATTTTTTAATTAGTGTATATCAATTATACTGAATAATAGGCTTTATTGGGACATATTTATACATGCACATATTTTGGTCATATCTAGCCCCACCCCCTCATTTGACCTCCTATCCCTCTTCTCCATGTACCCTCCTCCATCTTTTGCCTTTGCTCTTCTCTAATAGTCTCTTTATCATTTTTTCCTAGAGTCCACATATGAGAGAAAACAGGCAATACTTGTTTTCTGAGTCTATTTTGTTTATAAGGAGTGTCTGTGTGTGTCAGGCATTGAACCCAGGGGCACTTAAAAACTGAACCCTTTTTAGTTTTTATTTTGAGACAGGGTCTCACTACATTGCTTGGGGCCTTGCTAAGTTGCTAAGGTGGCTTTGAACTTGCATTCCTCCTGCCTTAGCCTCCCAAGCCAGGGGTTACAGAGTGTGCCTGTTTTACCTATATTCTGATTGGGTTATTCATTTTCTTATTGTTGAGTTTTAAGAGTTCTTTGCATATTTTGAATTATACCAATTACTATAACTTATGAGAGGATTTGGCAAGTAAGTTCAATGATTCATTCAGTCTGCAATTATTCATTAATTAGTTTCCATTTGCTAGGCTTTGTTTAGGAACTGCAGATAGAACTGTGACAGTTTTAAGCTCACTGAGGTTACAGTCTACTGAAGGAAGACAGGTGATGAGCAGGAAAGCAAACAAGATAAACTCATATAGTGTTAGAGTAAAGAAGGGAAAAGAGTAGGAGGAAAAGGAATAAGGGGGATGGGATGGAGCAGGAGTTGGCAAATATTTTTGGTAAAATCCAGAGAATCAATATTTTATGCTTTACAAGCCATAAAGTCTCTGTCACAACTATTGAACCCATAACTGTGACATGAGGACAGCCACGGATAGTGTGTAACCCGGAGGATGTGACTATGTTCCAATAAAACTTTATATACACAGACAGTCCAGGAGTGGATGTGATTTGCCAGATGTAGCTTACTGACTTCTGGGGTAGGCAATGATTCAATGTGAGTTGAAGCTACTTTAGATTGAGCTATCGGAAACCCCTCTCAGAGAAGGTAATATCTGGCTTGGGTCTGTAATTATAAGAAAGGATTAGCCATGAAATGTTCTGAAACAGTACCATGCTAGAGGGAACCACTGCAAAAGTCTTGTGGCAGGAGCAGCTTGGTCTATTCAAGTATCAGAAGAAGGCCACAAAGCTGGGCTCTCTGAGAAAGATAGAGATCTGAGATGAGAGAGGAGAGGTAGGCAGGGTCAGCTCATATAGGGAGTTACAGACCACGGTTAGAAATTTGGATTTTAACCTAACTTCAATGAGAAGCCATTGGAGATTTTTAAGAAGAGAGATAATATCATCCAAACACCATTTTAGAAAGGCGAATCTGGCTCTAAGGTAAAGAAGTGGAAGATGACGGAAGCAGTTAACAGGTTCCTACAGTGGTGTGGAATAAAGGTAATATTAGAGTGGGCTAGGATTGTTATTGTGAAGATGGAGAGATATGGATAGCTCTGAGTTAGGAAGTGGAAGCAGAACCGGTGGGAAAATGAGAAATTATAAATGAGAAATGAAGGGAAGAAAATAAATCAAAGTTGACCCTAAAGGGACTTGAACAATTGAGTAGATGGATACATCATTTAGAGAAAATGGAAGTCTTAGGAAGAAGCATGTTTTAGGTATGGACACAGTCAAAGGGTTCTATTTTGGGGGTATGTTGAATTTGAGATGCCTCGTAGACATCTGAATGGAGATGCCATGCAGTCAGTCATTTGGATATACAGGTTTGGAGTTTCCCAGAAAGGTCAATGCAGACATAAAATTTTAAAATCATCAGTAAACAAAGACACAAGTTTGGAAGTGGTCAGTTCTGGAGAGGATTTCTTTATTATAACACTTACCATATCCTGGCATAGTTTTCTTTACTGACTATGTGGAAGATTGTGACTGTCCAAGGAGCACAACATGGTCTTACTCAGTTTGTTTTTCCTGTCCCTAGAACAGTGGCTGCCAGGTAGGAAAATATAAGTAATTATTTGCTGATTATTTTTTTCAGGATTATAGTCCTGATGACTCCATATTCTGGGTTTTCATTTACTCATGTGATTTTGTTATTCAATTCCATTTCAAAAATAGAAAGGGACCAAGATGACAACAAAGACTGAGTCAAAGGAATATTTTGACATTTTCACCTCAGCAGTAGGTAAACGTGGAGGCTGAAATGGATCAGACACTCTCAGCCAGGGTGTCTTGGTCACCTGAATGATCCACATAGGTACTGGCATCCTCAATTGGGCCATTGGGAACATTATTGATCATGGAGATGATTAAAATAAGTGGAATAGCCAATTGTGATTCTGTCCAGTGAATATGTACCCCTTTGATGAGTAATCTTGTAATTTGGTGATTTTTCTTTATTTGCTACAGAATTCCAGTGTTGAAAAGTGTATTGGAGATCATCTAGCACAATGTTATTTTATAGATAAAATAATATAGTTCAATGAGGCTATGTGACTTGCCCCAGGACATGTGGCTAGTCATGAAAACAGTGCTCCCCTAGCTCTGAATCCTTTATCCTTCCAATAGTTCTCTAGGGGGGATAAAAACTGTATGTGAGAAGTAAGCTTCTGTGTGTATATATACATATACAATATATATAATTATATATTGCTGAGATTATTTTTATGGACCTTCAGTCTAAATAACCCAGGCTGCTTGATCCTATGGTATGCTACTAATTTACAAATAGTGGGGTTTGAAACACATGTAGATTTATTTGCAAGGAAGGAAAGTAGTACTCAAACTCCCATCCACATGGTCAGTTATTGATGGTTTACTGTTTCAGAGATTCCTGTGATTGTGTGTGCATGTATGTACCACATGCATGTGTGTGTGTTGTCATTGTGTGGTATTTAAACTTTTGATGTTACGTGTCTTTTTTGAGAGGGTCTTTTTGGTAAATTTGTGATTTGGGGATCTAATTTCTTAGAGAATAAGTCATAGAATCAAGGAACATAATGTACAACTAGGAATTTCAGCTACTCAGTTCTTAATTATGAACCATGTTTTGAAGTAGCAAACTAGGAAGAGAGTAGATTGAATCATTCAACAACCTTCATTTCCCTTTTTAGTGATGAAAGGTAATTTACATGAATCCAAACTCATTGAAATAATTTTATTGAAAAAAAATTTAAAGGGGGTTTTGTAAAATAGATTGAATTGATAACAGTTTGATGGCACAAACTTCCAACCAGCAAGTTAATCCATCTTATATCTAGCCCTGGAGACCACACAGCTCTTGGGCATAGACCCGAATGCACAAAAGGGGCCAGAGAACTGGCTTGTGCCTTTGAAGTGGCTGAGATGGGGTCCCACAGGGGCAAATCTGTACTGGTCCAGATCCTGTTCTCAAGATGAAATGAAAATGATGCTTGGTGACAGTGTGGATCAGTATGCAGTTGGATACCTTTGCTACCAATCAGGACTATTGGAAACTGACTCTTGAACAGGAGGTCCAATTTTATTCTTCTATGTTCTTTGGCTTCCCAGAAACAATGCCATTTTCTGAAAATCTTAGTAACACTCTCAGAAGTTCCAGTAATTATTTCAGACTCTCTAGACTCTGCTAACAATAACACAGATTTTGGAAACATCCCAGCAACTGTCTGCTAGAGAGAACTCTCCATGCACCTTATGATTCACATCTGACTTTGTCCTTTCCCAAATTCCACAGGCACTTCCCCACCCCCTGCCATTGCTCACCCTCTTCCAACAGGACTTTCTGCCTCATCCTTCCAGGTAGAATTTTAAAATGCCCCCACTTTCATGACAAACCCCCTAATAAATTTAAACCTACATTTACCTTATAGCCCAACAATTCCCCTCCTAGGTATTTACCCAATAGAAATGAATAACTATACTTGCAAAAGACTTGCACAAGAATTCTATGTAATTGAAACCCGCAAATAATCCAGAAGTCCATCACAGAATCGAGATAAACACATTGTGCTACATTCATATAATGGAGTAATACTCAGCAGTTAAATTCCTAACACATGGATACATTGTGCTACCGAAAAGATAAGATGTCAGAAACAAGAGTTCATGCACAATGTTGCCATTTACATAAAATTTAAGAACACAGGCAATACTAACCTATGGTGAAAGATTAGAATGGTGATTGCCTTTTCCTGGGAATGCAGTGGTCATTGACTGGAAGCAACTGGAGGAAACTTTCTGGGATGATGGAAATTTTCCAGAGTGTGACAAAGGTGTAGGCTACGTAAGTGTTTGCATTGATGAAGATATTTAATTGTAACACTTAACACTGTACATTTCTCAGAGTATAAACTAGAACTCAATTTAAAAATAAAAGCATGAAAGGAAAGGCAGTCTTTCTCTAACCCTCAGTTTTGTTCATTTCTTGTTGCTTTAGGCATTGTGCTTTTCCAATCCCCTCTCTGCAAACTTGCTATCAAAAAGATAATATAGCATCCATCAATTACACATCTCCATGTTTATTAAATCAATGGTTTCAATCTCCTGGTTTTCACATCTAGCAATGGATTTAAAGTATTTGTTTACAATTCAGAGTATTTCAGACATCAGATGAAGACAAGACATATTTCTAGGGATTGCAGAGCTCTTGAAGTTTCTTTTGACATCACAGCCCAGGGGTCCATTCACCAATGAAGGTTCTTCCTGACATCTATGTAGTTATTTTCTTAGAGAAACATTTCTATTTTCTTTTCTACTTTCTCTCACTCACCCATACATGCAGGATCGTGTGGGTATATATGTAAACACAAGGGATCTTCCTTTAAAACTTGCTCTCAAAAATGTCTGCTGTGTCACTTCCATGGAGGTTCTAAGCTATTTTAATATTTCCCTTGACATGTCTCTCTCCCCAACTGAACCTGGAAGTGTCTGATTCGTTTTGCTTCTCCAGTGCCTAGTGCAGGATCTGAAAACATACAGAATTCTGTAATGTTTATTAAATAATTTAATAAATGAGTGTTTCTTTCTTATGTAGTTGGTGAAGTGAAAAAGAACTATATTCAAGCTGAGTGCAGTGGTACAAGCCTGTAATTCCAGCACTTTGGGAGGCTGAGACAAGAGAATCACAAGTTCAAAGCCAGCCTCAGCAACAGTGAGGCACTAACCAACTCAGTGAGACTCTGTCTCTACATAAAACAAAAAATAGGGCTGGAAATGTGACTCAGTGGTCGAGCACCCCTGAGTTCAATCCCCGGTATCAAAAAAAAAAAAAAAGAACTATATTCAGAGGCAGACTTTTGGATGAGAGGTACTTTGTAGTTTTATTATCTGTCTTCTCAAATCTGTTCCCTTTTCTCTGGACTTCTACTCTTGCTTATCTGAATGTGATTCAGGAGGCTAAGGCAGAAGGATTGCAAGTTTGAGGACAGCCTGGGCAATTTAGCAAGGCCCTAAGAAACTTATTGACACCCTGTCTCAAAATAAAAGATCAAACAGGGCTGAGGATGTGGCTTAATGGTAGACAGTTCTAGGTTCAATCCTTAGTGAAAAAAAGAAAAAAGACAAAAAATGACATTATAAAATGAAAGTAATTTGCATCAGAAACGGGATTACTTTTCAAATGAGATTATAGAGTCTTATACCTTGGCCTTTTACTTTTTTTGAAGTCAGTGTTTTTTTTTTCCTCACCAGGCATCTCAAAACAAAACATGTTCAGATTGAATTGGCTTAAAACGTAATATTTTAAAACAGCAACATGTCTGAGAGCTCCTAGAAATGAAATATGTCCATTTCTTTTAGCAAGGAGCAGAAGGCAACATAAAGCAGCTGCAAGACTTAATTCACAGAGATAGTTGACATTTTCGAGCTGACTGCCTCTTAGAGAGAATGATGTCATTCTCCAGTAGCCTAATGGCAGTCGTCAGCAGGAGAGGACACATGCTAATAAGGCTCATTGCTCACCTAGTTCTCTGCATTTTTGTCTAGCCAGAGTGTCCTTGGATGCCCATAATTTGGCACTGTGTTCCTAGAATAATTTTTAAGAAGGACTAGCACATGAAACTTAGAGAATGATGGTTTTTTTTTTCTTGTCAGAAAATTGAATTAATAAATTTTTACCTTCTTGCAGTGAACAAAAGTCACATTTTCAGCTTATTCATAAATATCCAAATTAAAGTTGATTTTCTTTCTAAGACATTGGAACCAGTGTTTACCATCATGAAAAGACCATCACCTCAAGGTACAGAGGCAGCTCTGATAACAAAAAAGAAAGAGAGGATAACACTCTGAAGTTTCACTGTCCTTTGTGGTTAAGAATGAATCTGGAACTTCTAGGACACCCAGTGTAATAGATGTCCTCGGTTTGACTTTACTCCTGGCCAAAATCGTAGATTTCAAAGGAGATTTCAGATAATTTGTTATGGGCCAGATATGAAAAAAGCAACAGGCAAGGCCAGCCTAAAGGCATGAGCAGTGCCAGCCCCTTCACGCCTTTCTGACAATTTTTTTTTTCTTTTGGTACTGGGCATTGAACTGAACCAAGGGGCCCTCAGCCACTGAGCCACATCCCCAGCCCTTTTTATTATTTATTTTGAAGCAGAGTCTCATTAAGTTGCTTAGGGCCTCATTAAGTTGCTGAAGCTGGCTTTGAACTTGTGATCCTCCTGCCTCAGCCTCTGCACTTGCTGGGATTACAGGTGTGGGCCACCAGGCCTGGCCCTGACAATGGTTTTTGTCTCTAGTATCAGAAACCATCTGAAGGAACAAAAGACCTGTTAAGTTTCCCAGGTCTTGCTTCCTTGGTAAACAGTCCCAGCAAAGACTCTCCCGAGCAAATGTGCATGGTGAATAGCCTAACATACCCACTGGCAAGTGCCCTGGAAAACTTCCCAGTGAGACCTGTCCTGAACGGGGAAAATGTATTGACTAGGAAACGAAAGAGGTGAGCCATGGATTTTGGAAGAAATCAATGCACTGCAAGTATAGGACAGCTGTAATTTAGAGTAGTATTTATGGCTGAGAAGGTTTCGCTCTGCCCTACCTCTTGTCATTTAGTCTTGCTGGAAAGGAACTTCTGGACAGAGACTCACATACTACACTTAAATAAATGCTTGAAAGTAAGACATTTAAACTCAAGTGACAGGAGAAAAATAATCTCCTTAGCAACTGAAATGATCCAGACCCACCCAGAAACATGCTGCACCAGATGGTGGGCCAGTCAGGTTACTAAATCAATGACCAATGAGGTTTTGTTAATAATATAATGAAAAAGTAGGTCCTAGAAGCACAGATTCAATACATTTAATAGATTAAGTTGTTAATAACTTCTGGATAAAATGTCTGATGTCCTTCGAAGTGCCTATATGTAGAATTAATTCGGTTAATGTTTATTGAGCTCTGACTCGGGAGAAGGCCTCTTTAAGGTTCTGGACAAAGAAGAAGATAAGACTTACTGCTCTTGCTTCAAAGGTACAGAATCCAAATAGTGTGTTAGCATATGTACACAAATTGGTTACTATTTGTCCGTCACATGATCTGTAGATTTAATCCTCACCCAAATCCTGTGAGTTGAGTATTGTTTACATACCCTTAACAGGGCCAGTCTTGTCTTTTGTCTATGTCTCAGTTTGTTGTTTGTAAAATGGGTATGTTAGATTAATAATAACAATAGCTAACATTTATCACTATGTGCTGTTTGCTTTGAAATCCCCTTTCTTCAGAAATGCAGCAGGGATGTGTGACAAGTGTCTCAAATATGCTTTTGTGACGCGTGCCTTACAAAATGTAACTTGTTTGAGGTCAGAGGCTGGAACTCAAATTCTCTGGATCTAGATCTACTACTGTTGTCTAGATCCCATGCAGCCATGCAGCTTTCCTTCTGAATGATCAGCAGCATGTCAAGTAGGTGAAGGACATTTGGAGTCCATGGGATGGGACATTGTTTTTGGCTGCAGAATTACAGACTGTGTTGTGGCAGACTTGCTATTTTATTTTATTTATTTTCTATTTTTAATTTTTTGGTACCTGTGATTGAACTCAGGGCTACTCGACCACTGAGCCACATCCCCAGCCCTATTTTGTGTTTTATGTAGAGACAGGGTCTCATTGAGTTGCTTAGCACCTCGCTGTTGTTGAGGCCAGCTTCGAACTTGGGATTCTCCTGTTTCAGCCTCCCAAAGTGCTGGGATTACAGGTGTGTGCCACTGCACCCAGCCAGACTTGCTTTTTTAGTTGCTTTTACTTGCTTTTACTTGACCATATGGTTGACCATGGTCAGAGGAACTAGCACAGCGAGCCCCCTTTATAGGAGAACTCTAACCCTGGTGAATATCTCCTTTTTATTCTTTTTTAATCCTAACCTTCACGCTTGACAACTTTACAATTTAAAAATTCCTATTTATTATTTTTTAAGAATATCTTTTTAGTTGTAGATGAACATAATGCCTTTATTTATTTTTATGTGGTGCTGAGGATTGAACCCAGTGCCTCACACGTGCCAGGCAAGAACTCTACCAGCTACCACCCCAGCCCTCTATTTACTATTGATGAAATTTTTGACATAGTTTTTGTCTAAAGTAGGCCTGATCTTACCAGGGGAAAGGGACACCAGACCCCATTCATTATTAGGAAATACTGATAAAAAATATGCTTTAGATTTTTCAGATATCAGAATGTTTCTTTTTCTCTAAGAAAAAAGAGAGAACACTAGAACACAATTATAATCCAAATTTCACAGAAAATAAAATACCTGTATATTTAAGTATATAATTCTTATTTATTTTTTAATTCACTTAAGGAATTTTGAAAAGCCAGATGGTGGTTATTTGAATCTGACACTAATTAGTTTAACACTAATCTGTTAAACCAGGCACCAGTATACTGAGAAAAGAGACCATAGATAGGATAGGTACAGAAGAGAGGTAGTGATGGAGCTGGGGCTGTGGCTCAGTGGTAGAGCGCTTGCCTAGCATGTGTGAGGCACTGGGTTCGATCCTCAGCACCATATAAAATAAATAAATAAAATAAAGGCATTGTGTCCATCTACAACTAAAGATATTTAAAAATAAAATAAAATAAAAAAGGAAGAAAGAAGAGAGATAGTGTAATTCCCCTCACTGCATGTAAAGACATAAATGCTAGAAGGAAAGAATCCAGCCAAGTTTATGATTCTAAGACAAAAAGGTGAGGTAGACTTAAGACTCCATGTTCACAGGTAAGAATGGAGCCTTGAGGACCCAAATGACAATGCATAATGTTCAAACTCTTCTAGCCAAGTGTTCCAGGCCAGGGAACAGTAAAGTCTGGAGACCCTGTTAAGTGATATTCCTGGTCATTGTCAACAGGCAAATCAAACAGGGCAAAAACATTCAGGGTCTGCATTAACATTCCCCTGTGGTCTCAGTTTGCATCTGTCTGTCTTCTGAAGGGAACTTTCCTGGGAAACATTTTCTATGAATGGCGTGTATGAGCTTTGCCCTATGAGGGAAGAACAAAAAAACAGCACAGCAAACACAAAAACTTCCTTCCCCGAAATACTGCAATCAAGGGCAGATAACACCTATCTCTTTTCATGGCAGGTGGAGATTCTGAACCCGCAGTATTCACTAATATCAAGAATGTTGCTCCCTCAATTTAACAGGAGAGCTTCCTTTCTTGCTGATTAAAAAGCTAAAAGGGGTTTAGAAGTGTTTGAGTAAAAAGAACCATGGTTGAGTCTTCTCTGTGGCAGATAAACATCAGCTCTTTCTGATCTGCTGTATTGTCCCCTAAGTAATGACTTCGGTTTGTGCGTTGTCCTCCTGTTGCTGGACAGAAGGAGAGTAAACTTTATCTACAGGCTCCTGTTACAAGAAGCAGACTTGCCCCTTTCTCAGACCTGGGCTTTGTGCAACACAGTCAGCACCTTTGCTAGTTAAAAGAAGAGGGATAATTAACATTTTTACAAGTTAATGATATACACTATGCCAGCAAAATTTGAGGCTTGTCTGAGCATTGTCTAATAAAAAAGAAAAAAAAAAAGTGTGAGAGACAACATAGAAACCAACTAGCTCTATAGCTAACAGAAGACACGCTCTTAAGAGAGCAAAACAACCAGCAATTAAATCAGGCTTTCATTCGCACTCTCTTCTTTATTGCAGCAGTTTCCATGCTTACTTAAGCATCCTATTCCTGTGCTGTTTGTACTATGTTTTTTTTTAAAAAAAATTTTAACAGCTCAATTGAGATACAATTCACAGACCATGAAATTCACCTGTTTAAAGTACATGATTCAATGCTTTTAGCGTATTTAATGGATTTGTGCAACCATCAACATCATATAATTTTAGAACATTTTCATCACTCCAAAAGAAAACAAGGAAACCCAGCACACATTTGCTGTCATTCCTTCTTCTTTGCTTCCTACCACCAGCCTTCTGTCTCTACGATTAACACAGCAAAATGCAATGATGTGGTCTTTCGCGTTGGGTCTTTTGTTTAGCATCAAATTTTCATGGTTAATCCATCTTATACCAATATGTTTTTTTCTTTTTATTGAAGAATGCTGTTCCATTATATGAATATAAAAATTTTTATTTATGTCTTCATCCATTGACATTTGGGTTGTTTCTACTTTTGGCGATTATTAATAGTGCTGCTGTGAATATTTGCACATAATTTTTTCTGTGGACATGTTTTCCTTCTCTTTGGTATTTATTTGTGAGTGGAATTGTGAAGTCATATGGTAACTCTATGTTTCATATTTTGCAAAAGTCCAAACTGTTTTCTAAAGTTTCTGCATCGTTTTATATTCCACCAGCAATGTATGAGAGTAAGACAATTATTTTGCAATTTTCTCCTGCTTATAGAATTCTAAAGCTTTGTATGAAGGTTAGAAATATAGCAGGAGTTCATTTCACACTTAGGGAGCCTACTTTCTCTTTCCAAACTACAAACATTTCTGTTGTCTAATGAGCAGATGCTACCAGCTAATAAGGCAAGATTACTAATTTATTATTTGATTTATAATAATTTTTAATAATTACAGACAAATCTTTACTTATCTGGCTTCTTGTGCATATATATTTTAGAGTACTAGCTTTCCTTTCCTTTTAACATTCACAGTCCATATTGTTTTGTTACTGATTTGTTCTTTGATTATAAGCCATTAAAAAATTGAAAAAACAAGTCTATAGGTGAATTTCAAAGCTTTTTTAATTTTAGACCATTTCAAAGCAATTCAACTCTTCATCCACAAAAACACTTAGTCCAAGGCATAAAACAACCAAACAAACTGATGTTTCATTTTTAGAATCAAAGTACATGTATTCTTCATTTATACCTAATCTGAAGATGTTAGGTATGAAATGAATGTTAGTGACTCAAATGTTTTTCTGTGTGCAAATGTAAGGGTAAAAGGAGCTTTTTAATCTCCGGAAGGTTTGTTCACCTTCTGAGACAAATTAACAATGGAAGGATTAACAGAAGAAAAGGAATGCACACTTATTAACATGACAGTGCACAACAATCACACAAAGTATGAAATTCAAAAAGAGTCAGTCAGGTGACATAAGCTTAAATACCCTCTTCATTGGGGAGAGGGAAATGGGACTATGGGCAATTTTAGAGAAAAATAAATGATTTTTAGGGCAGATAAATGGGTGCCAAGAGCAGACAATAGGCTTGGACAAGGTTTGTCCGAGTTCTGGGTGTAGTGTCAACTTTATGCTTTCTTTCTGCCAGTTAATCTTCTAGGGGTGATCTGGTACTTAGAGAAAGCCCCTTCCTGCAATTCAGGAGGGAAAGAAAACCAAGACACAGGGGTGGGAAGAAGATTGGAGAGTCTGGGGTTTTCTTTAGTTCCAAGCAGTCAGTATGCCAAAACTTCATACTTTGGGGTATTGCTTTTTGAACTGCTATGCAAACACTTATAAACATAATTTCATAACATAAACCTTTATATGAGACAAATAAAATGTGTCCATATATCTGGATTTCTTTCTTTCTTGTGTGTACTTGATATGTGGGATATTTCATCTTTCTGATTCTTTCCTAGTGTGGGCTTTAGTTATCATTTTATCTTTAATTTCAACATTTGTGAATAAGTTATAGGTCTAGCTAATCTGCATGGACCGATTTGGAGCAGCATCCTTAATGAGTAGTGAGCTTTCTCTGTTCTCCACATAATATCACCTCTGCCACTTGAAGCCAAGGCTTCTTAACAACATGCACTGAAGGACGAGGCTTGATTTCAGGTTTTCCTTTGGTCTCTTTCATCTCCATTTGCTGACCCTGGATTATGCAGACAGTATTCTGCTTTTAGTAATCTGGCCCCTTGTGCCAGACCTTGGCCGTCATACTATATCATAACTGAGAGTTCAAATGCTTCTTTTACATAAGAATATTTTCTTCCCAGTGATCCCTCTAAGATATTCATGGCTAACTAAAAATACTGCTGAATCCTGTTCTCAAGTAGAGTTTCAAGGTTAACATGAAAACTATTATTGCTTGCTTATGCCACATAAAAATCTGTTTTATCTTTGTAACAATCCTTTTACTAAAAAGACATTGCAATTCCTCTGTTATACTAGCATTTTCTCAGATACTAAGTAGACTATGCCTTGCTGGCAAGAAGTTATGATTATTTATCTGCCAGTAGGCATTTGTTTCTATCTACAGTTATAAATAATTAATTATGATAATCAATTGTGATAGCAAAAAGTATTTTGAACCCTAGGTACATGTATGACTGCACATATGGTAGAACTCTACATCATGTACAACTAGAGAAATGAAAAGTTGTGCTCCGTTTGTGTACAATGAATCAAAATGCATTCTGCTGTCATGTATAACTAATCAGAATAAAAATAATAAAAAAGTGTTTTGACTCCATGAATTTATATTTCCAACAACAGAAAAATACAAATAATTTGGATAATGTCTTGTGTATCCAGTGATGTAACTTCCCTATGCTGTTTAGCAAGAATTTGTAATTAAATCAGATTGAAAAAAACACTGGTAGCCAACAATGTGTCACATTTATATCAAGTGTAATGTCAAAAATCTCATGAATGAGCTGGGTGTGGTGGTGCAAGCCTGTAATCCCAGCATTTTGGGAGGCTGAGACAGGAGAATCCCGAATTCAAAGCTAGCCTCCGCAATAGCGAGGCCTAAGCAAGTCAGTGAGACCCTGTCTCTACATAAAATACAAAACAGTGCTGGGGATGTGGCTCAGTGGTCAAGTGCCCCTGAATTCAATCCCCAGTACCAAAAAAATTCTTATGGATGGTCACTCAGGCACTGAAAAAGCACAACAATTAGAACAGTAATGGGACCATGAGTGGTTATGTTCATTTTTCTGCCTTCCCAAAATAAGAAGGGCAAATATAAATAGAACTATTGGCTTCATGAGGCACTTGAATTTCTCTTTAAACCAACAGTGGATATGATGGAAACAAATTCTAATTTCTTCAAAATAGATTAATTATCTTAAATACACACACACATGCACACACACATATAGTCACTCAAAATATTACTTACCCAGCTCCTTTACCACGTCTACATAGGCAGTTTTTCAAAAAGGCTACAAACAGAAAGGAAAAGCATTAACAGTGTAACAAGATTAAAACTATGTTTTATAGAAAATGGTTTAAAACTTTAGGGAACCATCTCTAAAGGCTGCAAATAAATGCCTGCTTTTTCCTTAAGCCAGTAGTGACTGCACCATCACCTAGAAATATGGGGACGATATGGAACGTGCACACTGGTGTGCACCCCTGTCCTCATTATAACGTGGCCTGGGGCTTGGAGCTAAACATTTTTCTAGAACATAATGAGCTGTGTACTATAATGAAGGTGTTTGAAATTGATTTGACTGTTATTTAGTATAAAAAGTCCCAGATCAAAGACTCTGGCAAGCCCACAGACACTTAGGCACTCACAGACAAAGGCCATGGTGTGAGGGCGACTAGGGAAGTGGAGAGGTGTGGTGGCTTGCTCAGAGCCAAGAAATCCATCAAGCAGTTATCTGATCGTTTGCATTGCAAGTCACCGTACATCACTCACAAATTGCCATCTGGCACGAGATGACTTGGAGGGTTATTTTGCCGAATATTACAAAATCTGATCTAATTTCCCTCTCAATTCCTAGTGTTTTCACATTACTCTTCATCACAGTCATGGACACTCTCCCAAGTTAATTTGTAAAATGAATTTTACTGAATGCCATTTAATCTTATTGCCATAGTTACAAACCAAGAAATCGAAGATTGCTAGGCTGAGCTGAAAATAGCTGACTTTGTACAAGGAAGAGGACTAATTCTTATGCAAAGCTCCATGCTCACACACAATCTCTGATTCAAAGAACAATAGAAAGTTTGATCCTTGAAAATGCGACCTTGTGATGCTTTTTCATTCTCCAGCACAGAACAACCATAGGCTTGAATGAAATCTGTAAAAACTAAAGATGAGGTTCTGCTTTGCAACCTGCTGAGTTAGCTTCAATGTTGTTGTAGTGAGTTCACAGCCTTGATATTTTCACAGGCAATTCTGGGATTTTAGAATCATTTGCAAATTACAAAGAACCCAGGTAATGTCTGAAATTTAGGCTTAAACTATTTTTGAGCATGATTATTTATAATGGACAAATCTACGTATCTATTTAAATTCTATCATCATAAAGTAAATCCATAATCTGTGTTTATGCATTATTCCATGAGAGAGGTTCAAGATAGGCTCTATGACAAGAAATTGAGGTTTAATACTCAAAACCCTACCTTTCTAGGTATCTGTATGCCCTACATCACAGATAGACACACACACACACACACACAGAGGAAAGAATATAAGAGATAAAAGGTAAATCGATGTAATTAGAATACATCTTAAGGAGAGTTGTTTGACTTGCATAAGCAATTAGTTTTTAAGATTTATGTCAACACCAAGGCCCCTTTAATCTACTACTTAACATACTAACCAATGATTTACCAACATCAGTTTGCATTATTCTTGGTCTTTAAAAACAATCAAATCAATTTCTTTGGACACTTACTTCATCTCCTTGGGTCTCCTTTTTTCTTGCCTGAAAAATGAGAATATTAGACCTCTGAGATCTTTATCAGTCAGAAAATTCTGATTTAATTATTCTTTAATTTTCACGAACTGAGCCTGCAATTTATCTGATTTAATTTAGGTTATTATGGCCTTGGCATACGTGAATATAATTTTAGGGTATTTGATCAAAAATTCAAAAACAAGCATTGTCACTTAAAAGATTCTCAGTAAATAGGAAACACAGTTATAGGGGAGTCAGCACAATGAGCCCCACTGTACTTGCCAGGGCAGGGAGCCGAGCTACCAGAGGCTGTAGGGCTGTTGCTGTATGGTGCCTACTGGCTGCTGGACAAATTTGATGCTTGCTTTTATATGCAAAAATCTCAGAAGAACTTTGGGAGTCCTGCAGAACTGTTTTTTGAATGTAGGAAGGAGAAAGCGTATCCCGGTATTCTCATTCTACAACCATATCACAATAGCTGCTGAACAGGGAAACGGTCCTCACAGTTGTAGGATAAGAAGTTTCTAAGTGAGTGTTTTAAAGTGTATGTTCTAAAGGACTTTCTTTTATTTTTAAAAGCATGGGAAATGCAGGGTGAATCAAGGGAACAGTCCTCCTTATTGCAGGACTTCTCTAGGCCTTTATAATGCCAGTTCTCAAAATGAGATGGAAGATACTCACTTTTCTTGATCACAAGACCTTTTCTCCTCTGGCCCATCAGTGCTGTGTGGAATGAATATGTCATTAAATGCAATTGAGAAGGATGGAAAATAGGTTTTAAGTCTACCTGGAGGTTTTTTAAACAGGCCTCTTTTTTTGGGTACCAGGGATTGAACCCAGGCGTGTTTTCCCACAGCCACATCCCTGTCTTTTTTTGCAGGGGAGCGGGTACTAGGGTTTGAACTCAGGGGCACTCGACCACTGAGCCACATCTCCAGCCCTATTTTGTATTTTATTTAGAGACAGAGTCTCAGTTGCTTAGAGCTTCACTGTTGCTGAGCCTGGCTTTGAATTTAGAATCCTCCTGCCTCAGCCTCCTGAGACGCTGGGATTACACTCATATGCCACCGTGCCTGCCTCCCCTGCCCTTTTTATTTTTTTATTTTGAAACAGGGTGTCTCTCTAAGTTTCTTAGGGTTTCATTACATAGCCAAGGCTGGCTTTGAACTTGTGATCCTTCTGCCTCAGTCTCCTGAGTCACTGGGATTACAGAGATGTGCCACTGTGCCTGGTTTAAGCAGGACTTTGAGTCCTTGTGCTTTGATTAGAAAGAAAGAGAAGGGGCAGTGATGATTGCTGCATCATGGCTTTCTATCTTGCTCTTATTTTCAGCTTTTTTAATCTTTCAAGCATTGCTCATGCATATTTCCATCTATTACTTTATTAGGAAATCTCAGAAATTCTAAGAAAATTATAATATGACTGAATCTCAGGTGCTCTTGATTTACATCAGTTCAAGTTCAAAGACTGCTGAGGGATTGGGAGTGTTGCTCAGTGGCAGAGTTCATGCTTAATTAGCTCGCTCAAGGTTCTGGGTTTAATCCCCGTCACTAAAACAAAAACGAAAATAGAAAAACAAAACAAAACATCATCAACAACAAAAATACTCCCCTAACCAGCAACCCTGCCATCCAGAAAACTGCCATGGAAGCTCTCTCATTGACTATAGTGACTTTTCTTGGAACCCTGATCAGGAAAAGTTGTTGCTTTACCATCAGGAACTACCTAGAACCAAAACATTGTAAGAGCCTGGAAAAGACCAAAGTATACACTTTGTAGGTTTAACTTCACTTACACAAGTTCAGTTTGATGAACCACTACATCCACGAGGGCATTCTCATCTGTTGAGATAGGAATTATGTTTTGAGTTCTTTTTCTGAAAAACCTGTGAATAAAACCTTATTAGCTTTTTACTTGTAGCAAATAACATTTATTATGTACTATATAAACTATAAAACATTTATGAAACTTCATGAAAAGTAGTTACCACTACTTACATTCTTGCAAATTAACATTATTATATTCAGAGTAAGTAGGCCACAGGCAAATATATCTACCTGGAACCCAATAAATTTCCATTTATGTTAGGTGAGTAATTATTTATGCTACCATTTATAATTCACCATCAAGCTGGGCACAGTGATGCATGCCTGTAATCCCAGCAGCTCAGGGGACTGAGGCAGGAAGATCACAAGTTCAAAGAGCCTCAGCAACTTAGTGAGACCCTGTCTCAAAATAAGAAATAAAAAAGGGTAGGAATATGGCTCAGTGGTTGAGTGCCCCTGGGTTTAATCCTCAGTACAAATATATATATATATATAAATATATAATTCATCATCAAAAATGTGGTGTACATGGCCTGGTAAAAGCAATGTGAAGTGTAAATGACCTGTGATTAAAGGTGAGTAATAAAATGTGAAGGTTAAATTAGTCCCCCAAATGCCTATGCAAGAAACAGAATGTGATAAGAGCAGACAATTTGAATCAAATTTAGAAAAGCAAAATTGTATAGGACCTTGGGTCTCGTAGGCTCCAGAATACCCTGCCCTTCAGCTAACATGGGTCAAAAGAAGAACATTGGGACTTTACTAGAACGCTTAGCACAGCTACAGATGTAAAAGAAGATGCTAGCTCTTCACTATGGGTTTTACATGTGTTTTTTCAACCTAGAACTGTTTCCAGAGTTTATGGAAACCATCTCCAAAAATATTGTTACTTCATGTTTTTTAATCAACCAACTCTAATTGGAAGAGTTGGGTCATACAGGAACTTTAATACTTAGAGAAGGAACTGATGGGGAGTTATGCTGCTTATGATTGGAATGCACCTGTGCTTCAACTTCATGCATTTGGCGGGAGCTTCCTATAAATAAAATGACAGTATACTTTTTTACCATTCTTTATTTCTTTCTATCTATCTATCTATCTATCTATCTATCTATCTATCTATCTATTTTCCAAAATGATAGTGTTGATCTACTTTCTAGGCAAAAGAGGAATTACTTAAGATAAATGAAAACACTATGCATACTACACTCAAAACAAAAATTAATCTCAGTGACTCAGGAGGATGTGGCAGTAAGATCACAGATATAAGGCCAGCCTGGGCAACTTAGTGAGAACCTGTCTCAAAAAATAAAAATGACTGATTAGTGGTTAAAGCACTAAAGTGGGTTCAACCTCCAGTACCAAAAATAAACAAACAAATGAACAAACAAACAAATAAATAAATAATTTTCAAAGAGGAAAAAGACATCATACAACACAGCAACATTTAAAACTATGGAATATAAAAAGTCTATCAAAATCATGGCTGTGTGGGAATGTATGCCTTAGTCTCCTTAATGTTACATTACAACAGTCTGGGCTCAGATATTTTGTTCTGAAAGTCAACATTCAAATGATTTGGGGAGGATTTAGTCATATCCTCTAGGCCTGGCTCATAATAATTATTGAGGAACGTTTTTGAGCAGTGAATCAATGAATGAAATGTAGGTAGAAGACATATGTATGGAGGGTCTGTGTAGGCTTTTCTAAACTATTGACATTAGGAGGTTTCAGTCTCAGTTCTGAACATTTATTAGGTGTATGATAGATCCCAGTGTATTTTGGAAAAGGCAAACTTCATAATGAAGTAAAAGCTGACTTTCATTAATTTAGTTATTTAATTTCTATCAAAGCCTTTACTATTGCATTATTTCTTTTATTTAAGAACAAACCTTGAAAAGGCATGGTTTTACAAACAACTTATTATATGATGCTATGGCCTGGAATTTCCTAAAACATTTCTAGTTAAAAAAAGTTGAAAGAATTATTTCTCATAAAAAAAATCAATATAACTATATGGAACATTTTTTGAAAGATGGCTAATGAATAAAACCAAATCTTTGCCTCTTAATAAGTAGTATAAAATGTTAAAAATATATAGTGTTTTACCAAATGCTGGGTCTAGACATGCCCCATGTTGACATTTTGGCACATCTTGACATGAAATAAAATGACAGAAAAATTTTAAAACATCTCTAAAGGGCTTGCGCTAATGAATAAGTGATTAAAGGTAAGCCAGGATAAATTATGGCCTAGTAGGAAGAAAAGAGTTGAAGAAAACGATCTTTGATTTTTGTCCTTCATGGCAAAACCTGGGATCCAGGCATTGGGAAAAAGCAACAATTATTACTATGAAACTTTACTGAGCCTTGTCCTGTGCACTCTGCCATCTCACTACGCTACCTTTTTATGTTGAACTATCTTGTATTGGTTCCTAGGCTGGCCTCCAATTTGTGATCCTCTTGTTTCAACCTCTCAAATAACTGGGATACATGCATGCACCACTGCACCCAGCTAATAAATTTTTTTAGTTATAAACAAAGCAATGCAAGATAAAAAAGTATTAATTTTGTCTGTTCAAAGGAATATTCCCTGACTTAATGCAGTCCACACTCTTCTTTCTCTTCTTCTATACTGTTATTTCAAATATGCTCAATATGAATGATGAAGAAATGAATACAAGGGAGAGATGAATTTCTATCAAATTTAGTACCATTAGAATACTTTGTAAGTTAGAATTAGTCATCTGTTGCAGTGTATATTATTGAAATGCTGTGCTTTGTTGGTATAGTTTCTGTAGCAAATGGGTATGTATATTAGGTCAGTGGCACATTCACGTATTATCATTCCCACTTTTCAGATTATCTATTGTTGCCAATTGTAAAATCTTTGTCACCATGTTTTGATTGCTGTGTGTAATTAGGAGCATATACAGGTAGGAATCAACTTCACTGAGATGGTATTATGTAAAATGGGGACTACTAGACCTGAGTTTGCTAGGCTGGGAGCCAACTATACTCTAAAATTTCAGACAAGATCAATTTTGTTCAGATACCTGTAGTTAGAAATTCCAATATAGGATATTTAATCTTAAGGTTTGTGAAGATGTAAGGAAGAATTGGTTGAAAATGATTGAAGTTCTCTCTCTCTTTTGTGGTACTTTGGGGGAGCCCAGGGTCTCATGCATGGTAGGGAAGGACTCTGCCATTAAGCTACATCCCAGTCCTGAACTTCTCTCTTTCTCTCCTTTTTTAAAATAGTTACAAAATGAGGAAATTTAATATTGATAAAATACTATTGTCTAGTTCATGATCCATGCTAAAATCTCAGCAATTATCCCAATAACATTCTTTAGTATTTTGACACTGAACTTCTCTTTTGAAATAATAGATAATATTTATTGAGCACTGAACAAGTACTAAGCTTTATAAACATTACTTTATTGAATCTTCAATTTAGCTATCTGAGATAGGTAATGTTTTTAATTTCCTTTAAAAATAATTTTCAAAAAAGATTACATCATGACTATCATATAAACAAAAACATTAAGACACATTAAGGACTTTATTGTATTTATTAATCAGTGAGAAGACCAGGCAGATGCTACAGTTGTTTAAAAAAAAGGTTCAAAGAAAAAACCAGCTTGTAAATCAGAAATATTGAAGTTAATGTACAGAGGTAAAACATTTTTGGGAACCATGAGGTAAAGGAAGTCAATTAGTCTTATTTAACTGGAAAGAATCTGCTCTTCTACAGAAAATTATTTTGCTTTGATGTCAATTATTTATAACTTAGAGTTATAGGGCAGCTCACAATCAAAATAAGATAACCTGGAGAATGGTTGGGGGTGTAGTTTAGTGGTAAAACACTTGTCTAGCATGTGTAAGGCACTGGGGTTCGATCCTCAGCACCACACATACACACACAAAAAACAATAAAAAAATAAAATTAAATATCAGATAACCTGGAGGGATAGATCTGGATAATGTATAGTTTTCCACTAAAGCACGTTTTTTACCTTGCATCTCCATTTCAAAAATGATAAAATCTAGGTTCAGAGAGGACAGGTTTTTGAGTGGATTATATTAACTAGTAGGGAAATTAGCTATATTATGGGAAGAAGTGAATATCAGAGTTAGAAGTAGGATATGTCAAGTGAGTGGAGTTGCTGAAAGTGTACACATTTCCAAGACCTTGTGGAGAAACTAACAAAAGAGACGAGGATTGCTACATGTTCACATATTTGACCCATTCTGACAATGTCAACCTCTCTCTGTTGCATGCCATTCTAATGAGGAAAAAAAGCACAAATAGTATAACTGGTATTGGAGCCACATCTATATTCCCCATAGTTGCACCTCATAGGCAGCCTGGTAAACAGTTTGGAAGGGGTTTGTGATGCAGACAAGTAATGAGGCATCGAAGGGGAAGATGGAGCCTGTAGACTAGATCTTGGTATGATGTTTGTGTTATTTGTTCCTCTGCCTCTAATACAAGTCAAAAGAAATTACAAGCTGTAGTTACATGTTGTTATGTCCTCAGTGCCTGGAAGAAGTGGGGACAGGGTTTGACAGAGGCTCATTTTCCTGGTCCTCTGGTAAGCTGTCTCAAGCCTGAGCAGTAGCTTAGATGGTTCTCAACCCTGCCACTTACCAGTATCTACAGGGGTTAAGCTTGCTCAGAGTAAGTAGTGAGGGTCAAATAGGGAGTTAGCATAGGTGACAAGCTGGTGGGCATATAACTAATAGGCAGCAGAGCCCATATGAAAACACAGATTTTTCTAATTCCAGATCCAGATTCCTAACTTCTTTAGTAACTTTCAGTCTGTTCCCTTTAAAAAACTGAAAGCAAGCAGTATGCAGTGACTCTCTTCACTGAGTCATTTGCTGGCATCAGAATTATCTGTGCTTGGTGACAGCCTCGTGTCTGTGCTCATACTATGAGAGAGGAAGTTGTCACACTCATCTTTAATAGCCAAGGGACTTCATGGAGTGTAAAATCTGAAGACAGAGCCCACTACACGAGGCCAGGAGACATCCAGGATGGCATCATCAAACACCATCAGCAGGATCTTATTTCTTACTACTTATTCACTTCACTTTTAGCATTATGAGGGAGACACACAAGTAAATAAATGAATACATACAGCAATAAGCTATGAGCTGGAAGTCTGGGATATTGTCACAGACCTTGAATATCATTAGCTTTTCTATATCTTCATTTTTATCATTAATAAAACAAGGATGAAAGCATTTGACCTGTAGAGCATCTGTGCAATTATGTCCATAAGAGAATATAAAGTGGAAATAATCTTTCACATATAAGAAATGATGATGTTGTCAAACACAGAAATACAGATTCAGACAATGTCTGTAAACAAGCAGAGATGCAGAGTGAAGCTAAGATAGTCTGGGTAGTAGATCATTCAGAATGATCCTTCATAAAACATCCATATCCAAGTGTGTTTTTTGGGATTTTTTTTATTGCAAATGACCAAAATCCAATTCAAGTGGTCTCAAGCAAAAACATTTCTTCTTTTGGTTAGACACCTGAAAATCTAGAGGTAGATGTGACTTTGGGTATGAGTAGATCTAATCATTCAAAAAGCACTATTAGGACATGGTTCTCTCTGTCCCTATCTCTTCTCTTTCTGTTAAGGTATCCAAACAGAGGTGTCCCCCAAAAACTCACATGTGAGACAATGCAAGAAGGTTTGGAGGAGAAATGATTGAGTTGTAAGACTCTGAACCCAATCAGTGATTTAATCCCCTGATAGGGATTAACTGAGTGGTAACTGAAGGCAAGTAGGGTGTGGTTGGAGGAGGTGGGAATTGGGGCATGGCTTTGGGTATATATTTGGTATCTGGAGAATGGACTCTCTTCCTCTCTCTCTCTGCTTGCTGATCTTCATGTGAGTTGTTTCCTTCTGCTACACTCTTTCACCATGATGTTTTTCCTCCCCTCAAACCCTGAGGGATGGAACCAGGCTTCTATGGACTAAGACCTCTGAAACTGTGAGCCCCTAAAAAAACTTTTCCTCTTCTGCAATTGTTCTGGTCAGATCTTTTAGTCACAGTGGTGTAAAAGCTGACTAAAACACGTTCACTCTTTATTTCTAGGCTTTCCTTTACATTGACTTCATTCTCAAGCAGTTTGCTTAGACCATGTGGCAAAGTGACTTTGGACCTATGGTGGACAGAGAGATCACCTTTCTTTTGTACTTTCAAAAGTTCTGGGATTTGATATGATTGGTTCTACTTAGCAACTGAGGATAGGTTTTTGTCATAAGACCAACCTTCACATTAGGGTTGGAGTTACGCCCATAGGATACCATGTGGATCAAAACAGGGAACAGATCTACAAAGAAAATGCAGGATACTTTTTTGGGGGTATTGGGGGTTGAACCTAGGGGCACTTTACCACTGAGCCATTGTCCCCAGTCCCTTTTTGTATTTTATTTAGAGACAGGGTCTCACTAAATGGCTTAGGGCCTAAGTTACTGAGGCTGGCTTTTTACTCATGATCCTCTTGCCTCAGCCTCCTGACCCACTGGGACTACAGGTGTGCACTACCATGCCTGGCAGAAATGCAGAATACCCTTACTAGAAGAAAATAAAATGTTGGTGACACAGAAGTAAAAATATTTTGGAGGTATTTGTGATGGAAAAGAATCTTGAATTATCCTTATTGACTAGCTAGGACAGTTAATACTGTAAATTATAAAAAGTACATCAATTAAATTGTCATTCTTTTGCTGTGGAGATATTAGGGAGATCAAGGTCTTAGAGAAAATATTACTAAGAATTTTAATAACAGTTACTTCAGAAATACTTCTTGAGGGAGTTATTAAATGAATATTTATGTAGTTAGATTTAAAAAATTTACTTGTCTAATAGAATAATGGTGAACACTAGAGGAAGTTCTCATAAGACTAGATATTAACTTGTCATCAACCTATCTATCCATGACATTCTGAAATATGGAACTTGAGTTAAAAACAATATAGACTCAATGTTTTTGAAAGGGAATTTCATGATATTAGCCAGTGCATTCATTCATTCAATCATTACTTATGGATATCTATGTAAAAGGTACTGTATAAGCTGGGCGCGGTGGCGCATGTCTGTAATCCTAGCACTTTGGGAGGTTGAGTGAGGAGAATTGTGAATCCAAAGCCAGCCTCGCAGTGAGAACCTGTCTCTAAATAAAACACAAAATAGGGTCTGGGAAGTAGCTCACTGGTTGAGTACCCCTGAGTTCAATCCCTGTTACCAAAAACAAAAAACAAAACAAAACAAAACAAACCCACAAAAATTATTATAAAAGGCACCGTATATTCCAGGAAAAATAATTTGCCCCTGATCTTGTATATTAGTGTGTGTTTTCCTGATTTAAAAAATGATGTGAACAGTCAAGAGTTCATCATAAAAGATAAAATTCAACAGACATCTGGCAAGTTACTTAACCTTATTAATAATAAAGAACTAAAAACTGAAATAAGATTTCTCTTTTGACTCATCTAATTGGCCAAGAAAAAAAAATTGATAATATCAAGGGAGGCAGTAGTGAATAAGAATTATAGTCATCATAGAGGGAAAGTTTGTAGTCTGTTAAAATGTAAAATACACGTGAGAACTCACATACAAGAATGTATGTTATGATGTTTGTAATATAGAAAAAGATTTAAAAATATAAGATTCTAGTAAGAAGGTCACCTTGCCTACAAAAATGCACATTTACAATTGTTACATTGCCATAAAAAGTAATATATATATATTTATATATTCATAAATAAAAGCCTGAACAGTTGCTTAGAATGTTCTCAATTCTTGCCACTTACCAGAACCTTGGAGAGTCGAGCCCACTCAGGGTTGGCAGTGAAGATAAAATAGGGAGCTAGCATGAATGTCATGCTAACTAACCCAAGAATGTATTTATGAATGAGGGAATGTGAACATTTTGAGAACAATAAAGTATGCTCTAATTTAATCTAAAAGGGACACATGGATATATTTTACTTATTTGCAAATGTTTCTAAATTCAGAGAAAAAAATTCAACTTATAGCAATGTTTTTCTTCCTGGAGTTGATGTGGAGAATGGAACTGACTGAGGGGATGGGGACTGGAGGCTAGATGATCATCTGCATTGCTTGAAAGAGTTTGTAAAAATGTTCTCATCTACTTGTTTAATTAAAGTGCAATTAATTTTTAAATTAGAAAGATGCATATAGCTATAATACATATTGGATTTCTGCAACAATTTATTATTGACTACATAATGGACTTTATATTTTCATGTAATTTTATTCTTTGTGAATGTATTTAATTGAATATGTAATGAATTTTAAATTATTGTAAAATTACTTGAAAAATAAAGGTATATCAAATTGGTTTGAAAAATCTGTGCTCTGTAATATAGTAGCCACATGTAACTGTTTAAATTTAAATTTAGAATAACGAAGTTGCATAAAATTATATATCAATTTTCCATTGCAGTGGCTACGTTTTAAGTGGTCATTGCTACATGTGACTATGGGTTACCATATTGGACAACACAGATATGAAACAGTTTCATCATCATAGAAATTTATATTGGACAGTGTTGATTAAAACTTTCATTTTTCAGGTTCTTTCCCATCTTTTAAAACCATGGTTTGCTTTGGAAAACATAAGATATATTAGTTCTGACAAATGAAAAGATAAAAAAAATTTACATCTGTCATCATCTAACATATCTAAAGTTAACTGATGCCAAAGTAAATTTTTCCCCCAAACCTTCAACAATTTAGTATTTCAAAACACTCATATCTGCAGTGTTGTTTGAGTTAAACCTTTCTTTAAAGTTTTCACAGACTCCCATATGAAAGAAGAAGTCTGAAGTGTGGGATGTGAAGGATGATAATATTAGAGTCTACTTTGGATGGCGATTGAGTTAGCCAACTTCTCTGGAACTTTATAGACATGAAAATCAACCAGCCCCTTGTATGAGAGATTGACCATCTTTGCTCTTGTGGCTTATACTAGAGAGCATGAGAACTTTTAGTGAATTGATTCACTGGGTGCTTTCCCACTGGAGCTGTGAGGTTTGCAAATTTTCATTGTGCATTTTCTAGGAGACTCTTGTCTTTTCCGGGTTGTAATTCTCATGGGCTCAGAGTGTAAATGCCTGGGTTAATATCTCCAGGTCCAAGAAAATCTGCAGGATAATGAGTGTAACCATGACAGATACGATCATGTCAAGAAAACAGAGGCCACTTCAGATACAGGGAGGAAGAGATTTAGTACAAAGAAGAGGCTTACACGGCCAGGGTGGGGCATGGGAAAAACATAGATCAGGCATGCTTAGGGAATCTCAGGAAAGTCTCGGGGTAAAAAGTCAGCAGTACCTGGAAATTGCTGAGAAAGCTCCACCCACTTATCTTTCCATGTTCACATCTGCCTGGAATTGCTGCTGGAGAAATACAGCTTTTCCTTTCTTTATTATCCCTCCAAAGTGTGCCTCACTGTCTGACACTGATGGAATCTAGTGGGAATCCTGCTGGTATGGAAGCCTGGGAATTGTAGTTCCCAATCCTGCTCCTGCAAGGTAGGTGGGAGCTATGGATGCAAAGAAGATACAGACCTGCACAAACAGGACCCAGCAGGCACCATCCCACCCGACATCTGAGAGCTCTGCCACAGCATGAGTTGTCAGGGCTACACAGGGATTTCTTCCAATCTGTGCACTGGAACATGTGTATTTCTAAAATCTGTTCAGTAATTAGGAATGGTTAAGAATTTAGAAAATTAGAGGATTTCAAAGGTCATTGAACTCAATCAATCCCCAAACTTGTTGCCTATCAGTGTAACTGAAAAGTGTTTAAAAACAAAACAAAAACCAAAAAATACAGAATCTTGAGCCCTATCTTAGAACTACTCAACTGAGAATTTTGATGGTAGTGGAGAAGGAGAAGGTGGGAGGAGGAGTCCTGTGAACCACCAGGTATCTAGTGTGCTGATAAGGTACCAGTTCTCAGACCAGCATTTGGAAAATGGATGAACATCTTTCCCCCTGGGTATATAGAAGTCATGACAAATTCGTCCTAGAATAATAAGAATCCATTCTGTGTTGCATATATAAATCCAGGTTGAGAATGGAAAGGTAATAGTCAAATACTAGTAAATTGTCATATGCTTGGGGATTTCAGTGGTTGCAATTCATAAGGTCAAACCATTAACCTCAGTGTAGTCCAGGAGACTGTGAGAACGCCCAGGAATAAAATGTTGATAAAACCCTAAGTATTATTGCAGGGAGAAGGAAAGGTAAATGAAATATTTTGAAACTGTCTATGTATTAATAAATTAATTTTTCTCCATTGTTAAAAGTCCCATTGCAAATAAGTATTTACGCTGTCACTGCAACTAAGGCACACAAAAGATATACTGGGCTGATTACACTATTTTTTAGGATGAAAATATATATTACTGTAAGGCCAATTGTAAGATGTTACTGATATCTACGAAAGGTATTCATGGAACTTACAAGTGAGCAGGTGCTAGTTGCAATGCTATGACAAGCATATTAAAAATCTTTTTGTGTGATTAATTTGATATTCTTTGGGAACACGAAATATGAACCAATTTCTAGTTTTTGCAAGGACTGGTTAATTTGTAGGGTGGCTAGAATATACGATTTTCAATACACCATTTTTTCTTATAATTAAACGGGGAAAATAGTGACTTGGTAAAGAAAATAAAAGATTAGTCTCTGTCATGTACTGTTTCGGACTAAATAAATTAGAAGGGTGTATGTGTGCTGGGTGGGATATCTTGAGCTCTCAACACATGCCAAAGTTTTAAAAATAATTTCTGCCAGAAGAATGAGACCATGTAAAAGTCATTCAGCCAAGTAAATTCTGAAATCAGGCTTGCTGGAGCAATAAACTTGATGAATGATGCTATTTACAATTGCCGAAATTTTCTTTTATGAATCTGTATTAAAAATGGAAAATCTGTGAACTTTAAATACACATGGAAATTGGCTGGTTGATAGCATGGGCTTTAAGTCATTGGACTTTGAGGATTTAAAAAATATTTATTTCCTCCATTGTCAAATATAAGAAAATTCTAGCCTGTCTTGTAAACATGGGTACACAAAGAAGAGGAGTCTGAACTCCTAACACCAGGAAGAAATCAAAGGCCTGAGCTAATGCTGAAGCTACATGAAACCTAGGAAGAGGAAAAATGCTGGAAGATTAACTGAAATGGCAAATTGATCTTATTCTAGGTTCAAATTTCCACATCCAAATCTCCAAATATCAAAGGTGATTGTTTGAGACAAGAAAGAGAAAATCTTTGGCTAACAGGTTGGAGAAAACAACTGGATTAGCCAAGATACATTTTAGGATGATTGTTGTAAAAGTGAAACATGATTTTTAAAAATCTTAGCATTAATTTTGAAAAGTTGTTCTTAACTCGAGGCTGAGTCAATAACAAAACCTAAAAATCTAATAAATTCTACAAAACTTTTATTCATAATAGTAGACATATATTATCATACAATTTCACATATAATTCGAGAAGGCCACATAAATCCTCTGTTGTAAATGATAAGAAAATAAGTGATCCTAAGTGTTAAAATGAAATCCAATGTTCAACATTGTCCAGTCTGAAAGTGGGATTTTCCCCAGTGTTAAAAATGACAGAAAAAAATGCTTTCATATTTAGGTGAGAATAAAATACGTGTTGTTATAAAGTCATATGCCTCAGCTATTTTTCACCTTTTTCTTCCCCCCATGCTGGGGATCAAACCCAGGGCCTCATGAATGGTAGGCAAGCTTCTACCACTGAGCTATATCCCCAGCCCTGCCTCTACTATTTTAAAAATCAAAATCTTCATTTGTATTCAATATGAAAAGTATTATTAAACTAATCAGAGCATTGAATTTTGGTTTTGAAAGGTCTAAAGTTGCATCTCAATTACAGTGGGTCCATCAGAGTCTGTGATTTGCAAAGCATTCTTAGTGTGCCTGGGAACTAAGGAGGGAGATTGTTTCAATCACAGATCTCTGGGTTCAAGCTCTCAGAAAGTACAATTCAATAGGTCTAGGATGGGTCCAACAATTTGTGTTTTAACAAGTGTGCTGGGAATTAGAGAAATGCAAATCAAGACTACACTGTGATTCCATCCCACTCCAGTCAGAATGGCAATCATCAAGAATACAAGTAAAAATAAATGTTGGTGAGGATATGGGGGAAAAGGTACACTCATATGTTGCTGGTGCAAATCGGTGCAACAACTATGAAAAGCAGTATGGAGATTCCTAAGAAAACTTGGAACGGAACCACCATTTGACCCAGTCATCCCACTCCTAGGTTTACACTCAAAGGATTTAAAATCAGCATACTACAGTGATGCTGCCACATCAATATATTTAGCAGCTCAATTCACAATAGCTAAACTATGGAACCAAACTAGGTGCCCTTCAACAGAAGAATGGATAAAGAAAATGTGGTATATATATGCAATGGAATATTACTTAGCCTTAAAGAAGAATGAAATTGGGCTGGGATTGTAGCTCAGTGGTAGAGCGCTTGCCTCGCATGCGTGAGGCCCTGGGTTCGATCCTCAGCACCACATACAAAGCAATAAAATAAAGACATTGTGTCCATCTACAACTAAAAAAATATTTAAAAAAAAAAGGAATGAAATTATGGCATTTGCCAATAAATGGATAGAACTGAAGAATATTATGAACTGGGCATGGTGGCACATGCCTGTAACCCCAGCACTTTGGGAGGCTGAGACAGGAGAATCCTGAGTTCAAAGCCAGCCTCAGCAACGGTGAGGCACTAAGCAACTCAATGAGACTCTGTCTCTACATAAAACACAAATTATGGCTGGGGATGTGGCTCGGTGGTTGAGTACCCCTGAGTTCAATCCCTGGTACCAAAAAAAAAAAACAAAAAAAAAAACAAAAAGAAAAACAAAGAATATTATGCTAAGTGAAATAAGCCAATCCCAAAGGACGAAAGGCTTAATATTTTCTCTGTATGTGGAAGCTAATTCACAATAAAGGGGGTTGGAGAACAGAGGTATTTTGTACTAGACAGAAGGGAATGAAGGGAGGGGAGGAGACAAGGGGTAGGAATGATAGTAGAATGAATTGGACATTATTACCCTATGTGCATATATGATTACATGACCTGTGTAACTCTACATCATGTACAACCAGACAAATGAGAAGTTATGTTCCATTTATGTATGATGCATCAAAATGCATTCTACTGTCATTTATAATTAATTAGAACAAATTAAAAAATGTATATATAAATGAATTCTTTAACTGAAGGGGTGGAAACAAGTGTGTTGGGAAATTTTCATGGTTTTCTGATCAAATTTATTTTTATTGTTTTTTATTTTTTGCAGTACTGAGGATTGAACACATGACCTCACACATGCACTTTACTACTGAGCTACACTCCCAGACCTCTCTATTAATTTCTTTTCTATTTTAATGTTAAACACATTATATCTAAATCTTTAAATCTTTATAAGAGTATAATTTTTCTCATTTTCTTCTGCTTTATTCTCTATCAATAAAATGTTTCTTCCATTGTGTTTTTTTTTTAATTTCTTCCTTTTCTTTCTCTTTTTTCTGAGTTTACCTTAGCAGAACTGTTCTATGGAATTTATTATAAATTATAGTTCCTAAGTTATTGCAAATTCAGTGGGGTTTTCTTAATTTAAAACACACATGGGTGAAATGTGCATTTCTCTTTCCTTAAATGTTAAAGAAGTTAAATTAGGTTGTTTTTTTCACTAATGTGTTGTTTATTTGTTGTCTTTCAATTCTCTTTTACTAATTTATATAGCTGTCATTCAGGGACTACTGAAAAAAGAAAGAGCTAAGGAAGAGGTCAAGCTGCTCCTGCAGTGCAGCAAGACAAAGGCAGGTGAAAGTTCTTCATGATTTTTTTCCAGAGCTGGGCACAGCTGCTTATAACCAACAGACTTCATTTCTTTTCTTATCAGAGATGAAGAAAAAAAAATCGTGTTTTTTCTTTTTTTTGAAAGATCTGTACTTTTTTCTAGGAAGCCAGATCACTATGTTGCCAAAAAAAAAAAAAAAAAAAAATATATATATATATATATAAAATAATTGCACATAATACACTTTTGGTGCATATTGGATAAAAAATATCTGGGATTTTAAATTTGCCAAATATTAACTATTGTTTTCATATAAGCTGTCATGTGTAACATATTTGCCTATGTGATAAAGGAGATAATACAAAAGAAAGATAACATTAAAATATATTTGTATTTGTCATCATTTCATCCTTATGATCTTGCCAGCCAAGATGAGGAGCTGAAAAGCCCAGTGGTTAAGACAGTGAACTGCACCATCAGTGGGACCTGAATTCAAATGCTACACCATACAAGACCTGGCAAAGCTATTTAACTACTCTGATTCCTTTAGGTCTCAGGGATAATAATAATAGCCCCAGTACCAGCTTGCTCTGATGATTCAATGAGATGCCCAGATAGAGTGCTTAGAACTATGCCTGATAGACAGTAATGACAGATAACTAGAACTGTAATTATTTTTCTGAAACAGAACATTTGTTGGTTCCCAGAAATTCCATAGTAAGGAAGGGCAACTATGTAAATTGTGAATTATCAGCTTTTACAATTATACTTACGATTGCTTCTCATTTAAAAAAAAATAATTGTGTTGGGTATGATAGCGCATGCCTGTAATTCCAGTGATTTGGGAGGCCAAGGCAGGAGAACTGAAGGTTTGAGGCTAGCCTGGAATATTTAGTGAGATACTGTCTCAAAATAAAAATATAAAGAGGGCTTGGTCTGTAGCTCAATGGTAGAGTGCCTCTGGGTTCAAACTACAGTATTACAAAAATAATAATCTTTGAAATATTGTTTATAAATGTCTAGAATGCCCAAATGAATCATCAAACAACTATATAATTTTTAAATATTTGCTTTATTAACCAGACTATGTAGCAACTCTAACCAAAATGTGTAACTTTCATCAAGAATACATATCTCTCCATGGAAAACATATGGACTCTGAAACTGCCACTTGCCAAGTGGTATTGGTACTCACTCAAACTCTCTGAATATCATGAATTTTTTTCAAAACGGGGATAAAAATCCTATGTTGTAAGGTTGTTGTAGAGATTGAAACAACGGGTGAAAAAGCCTGACAACCAGAAGTTGGAAAAGACACTTTCTTGTACTCTGTGCAAAGTATCTGTAACTCACAAAACTTGGGGTGGGATGAGCCTCAGGCTCCCAGTCAAAACCATGGAATGCTTTGCCTTGAGTAGATGATTGAGCTGTGGGTAGGTACCTGATCCCAGATGATCCAATCATATTCTCTTTTCTAGTCATTTGGCGTTGGGACACAGAAACTCTACTTAGGTGGTCTTGGGCACTGGAGTTAAGAGATAAGGTGGTGGGGCTGGGAATGTAGCCAGTGGTAGAGACTTGTCTAGCCTGCACAAGGCTTTAGATTTAATCTCCAGACCTGAAATAAAACTGAAAGACATATAGAAAGAATGGAGGGAAGGAAGGAAGGAAGGAAAGAAAGAAGGAAGAGAGGGAGGAAGTGAGAAAAAAGAAAGAAAAGGTAAAGTGGCCAAAGGTAAGGTAGACAACCAGGAATATGCTGACCATTTTTTAGCACTAGTACAAAGAAAATCATCAGGTAGGAGAAGACAAAATGAATGCACAGAGAGAAATAAAAAGAGCCAGTATGACTCTAGAATCAGATGATATTGGCTTTGGAATACCCAATTCTCGGACCCAGTACCTTATCAGGCCCCACTCTAATATCCACCCTTGGATAGCACTGATATTTTCCCGTAAGTTTCTTTTTGTTAAATTAGGTTAGGTATGTTTTTCTTTATTGCAATCACATGATTAACTTCTGAAAGCAAGCAATCACTAAATGCTAGTTTCCCTTTCATTTTCTTTAAAAGCTTCACAAAATCATAATGGGGCATAAAATACATTAGTAACGCTATGGCTCCCTCATTATACAGGTATGGAAACAACAGCACAAAAACACATTGAACGGCATGTCCGATGTTTCACAGGAGCTAGAAGAGTCAAACACTTCACTTGCCAAAGTTCATTAAACAAATAATTCAGGTTTCTGTGTGTGCTTGTGGTGGATGAAGAGAAGACAATGACTTAAATATTTTAAATGATCACAGACCACATGCCTGCCCAGATGCATTTCATTTCTTTCGCTCTTTTTTTTTTTTTGTACTGAGGATTGACCTCAGGGATGCTTTCTGAATGAGCTACATCCCCAGTTCTTTTTATTTTTATTTTGAGGCAGGATCTCACTAGTTACTAAGGGCTAAAGTCTCTGAGGCTGGTCTGTGAACCTGCCAACCTCCTACCTCAGCTTTCCAAGTTGCTAGGATTATAAGTATATGCCATTGCCTCAAATGCTCAAACTTTCCCTCCTTTGCCTCCCCCTTTCCTTCCTTCCTTTCAGTTCTGGGAATCAAAGATTTTCAAAGGTTTGAACACAGATGAAATGCTTCATTTGGAATCAATTGCCTCTCATTTATTTTTTTTTTTAGTGAAGTTAGCTAGTGGTTAGTTGAGCCTATTATCTTATAGGAAAAGACCATATGGAAATATATGTAGATTCTTTTGAATATAAATGAAATGAATTATGAGCTTCAGAATCTCTGATGACTTGATAAAGATGGGTACTTTATATTAAATAGTTTCAGTAATCAGAATCAGAACCAGAATCATGAAAAAATCTCTTCTTTCTTCATTTTCAGGCTTCCAAACATTGGAGGAAAATTCTATAAAAGATAATTCAATTTACCATAAAACCTAAGAGCATAAACAAATTAGGAAGCATGCATTCTTTAGGATTGAAGATGTTCAGTTTTCTTGCGTTTTTAAAAGACCAGTTTTCTTACATTTTCACTACTTTCTGTAGTGAAGTTGAGGAGCAATACTGATGTAGGGCACCATGGATGTGGTTTAGTAAGCCTGAGAGCTGCAGATGTCCCAAAGAGGTAGGAAGTGTGTGGGGATGGAATTCTGAGAGTCCTGAGTCCACTCTGTAAAGTCTGGTCCACTTTGGAAATGCTTTCTCCAGAACTCTACCTGACCTTTGAAATTTAATTCTTTGGTTGAATGAAACTGAATTCCAAAAAATATTCATTGAATATCTATCTTTTGAAGAAACAATGCTACTAAGGATTGGAGATTAGATGATAGTCTATAAAAATAAATGATAACACTCTCTATGCTTAAAATATTAAAAACCTAGATGTTTACTTAATGATGTTAATTAAAGTTTCTAGCTGGGTGTGGTGGCGCAAGCCTATAATCCCAACATTTCGGGAGGCTGAGAAAGGAGAAAAAGCCAGCCTCAACAATGGTGAGTGCTAAGCAACTCAGAGATCCTGTTGCTACATAAAACTCAAAATAGGGCTGGCGATGTGGCTCAGTGGTCAAGTACCCCTGAGTTCAATCTCCAGTACCAAAAAAATAAAAAATTAAAAATTAAAAAAAGTGTATTTCCAGAGGTAAAAACATGATTTTTTTGAGGTTGATATAATGGCAATCTTATTTACCTACAAAATAAGATATTAGGCCAGGCATGGTGGCACATGCCTGTAGTCCCAGGGGCTTGGGAGGCTGAGGCAGGAGGATCTTGAATTTAAAGCCAGCCTCAGCAAAATGTGAGGTGCTAAGCAACTCAGTGAGACCCTGTCTCTAAATAAAATACAAAATAGGGCTGAGGATGTGGCTCAGTGGCTGAGTGACCCTGAGTTCAATCCCTAGTACCCAAAACACAACAAAAAGACATTAGGGACTTAGGTTCTTATAAGGATAATATCTGAACAGAAGACCACAGGTCCTCTGTGGGGTCCATCCTGGCTGCATGGTAGCACCTCCCGGGAAGCACACTGAGCCAGCTTCACCCCTCATCGTTACATCAGAGCACTGGAACAGGCCCACTGAAGTACTGTGGAAGGAAGCAGCAGGAAATAAACTGGTTTCAGGTTAGATTTCAGGGAATATAGTATGTGAAGCTGGGTAGATATCATTAATTAGGTAATGACAAGCCAGGGAAGGATTTTAAGCTGGGCAGTGATAAAACAATCAATTATAAACTCTGTCCAACCCTTTGCTCTTTTATTTTGTTATTTGTTTAGTAAAGATCAGGTAGTCCCAATGGAAGTGGTTTTAATTCCAGGAGCATCTCAGGATTCCCTGGGAAGCCTTTTCAGTATAATATCTTATATGGGATATGCCAGAGTCTTGGGGTGGCCTGCGTAGTTTCACAAACTACAATAAAAGCAAGTTCCTTCTCTGAACTCTGTCCTTTCAATTTTTATATATTCAATTGGGGGGCATAAGACAAAGTTAGGAAATAATCTACAAAACCAGTGTCTTAGTCTGGACTACCATAACAAGTTAGCACAGATTTGAGCACATTATAAGTAATAGAAATCTATTTCTCATGTTTTGTAAGGTTGAGAAGTCCTAGATTAAATGTTGGTAGATTTGATGTCTGGTGAAGGACCACTTCCTGGTTTGTAGATGGCTGTCTTCTTATTGTAACCTCACGTGATGGAAAGGGTAATGGAGGTCTGGATTGTTTTCATTTTTAAAATAAGGGCACTTAATCTACTCATGAGGGCCCTACCCCTATGATTTGATCACCACCTAATATCATCACACTGGGTTAGGATTTTACCATGCAAGAGTTTTTGATGGAGGACAGAAATATTCCAACTATAAACCACCCTGACTTCCAACATGAATAGCAAATTCATGAATCTCCAAGACCACATGGTTTGGCTAGAAGGACTCACAGAATGCACTGAAAGTTGTTATACTCTGTTACAGTGAAAGAACATAGATCAAAGTCTTCCAGGCAGAGAAACACATGAGGCTGAGTCTATGAGAGCTGCAACTCTGGAGAAAAGAATCATCTCTTTAGTGACTACAAGAGGATAAGACAAAAAATTATTGGCTCTCTTTCTCTATTTTGGTGCTACTTGGTCCTGGATGTGAAATAGTTACAAGACATTCAAAGCAGAGTAAATCAAGTTCCATTTTTATTTTTTAGAAAAATTTATTGGTGTATTATAATTGTACATAATACTAGAATTCATTGTAATATATTTGTATATGTACATAACATAATTTGTTCAGTTTAATTCCCCAGTATCTCCCCTTTTCCTTCCCTCCTTTCACGTTCCTCATCCCCTTCTTTTATCTATTGGTCTCCTATTTTTTTTTTGTACCAGGGATTGAATTCAGGGGTACTCGACCACTGAGCCACATTCCCAGCCCTATTTTGTGTTTTATGTAGAGACAGGGTCTCACTGAGTTGCTTAGCACCTCGCCGTTGCTGAGGCTGGCTTTGAACTCGCGATTCTCTGTCTCAGCCTCCCAAAGGGCTGGGATTACAGGCGTGCACCACCAGGTCTCCTATTTTTATGAGATCCTTCCCACTTCCTTTTTCTTTCTAGCTTCCATGTATGAAAGAAAACTCATGATTCTTGACTTTCTGAGTCTGGCTTATTTCACTTAACACAATGCTCTCTAGTTCCATCCATTTTCCTGAAAATGGCATAATTTTGCTTTTCTTTATGGCTGAATAAATATCCATTGTGTATATATATTACATTTTCTTTATCCATTCATCTATTGATGGACATCTAGGTTGTTTCCATAACAATTGTGATTGCACTGCTATAAACAAGGGTATGAATGTATAATATGCTGACTTTAATTATTTTGGATAATTCTTGAGGAGTTGTATAGCTGGGTCATATGGTAGCTTCTTTTGAGGAACCTCCATACTGATTTACATAGTGGTTGTACTAATTTACAATATTACCAACATTATTCAAGTGTTTCTTTTCTACCACATCCTTGCCAGCATTTATTGCGTATTTTTCATGACTGACATTCTAACTGGAGATAAAATTTCAGAATAGTTTTGATTTGCATTTTCCTGATGTCAAAGATACTGAATATTTTTTCATATATTTCTTGGCCATTTGTATTTCTTTTTTTGAGAAGTGTCTGTTTAGTTCATTTGCCCATATATTTATTGAAGCCCCTCTTTTCTGACAAAAAGATCCAAAAGAGAATCTTCAATGAAACAGAGTATTGAAGATCTCAGAGAAAGGAGTGAGGTGGAATTTGGGAATGTGATGCACAATGTTGCTTGTGAAATCCTGGGATCACATCCAAGCCACACATATGTATAACTGATCCTAAACTCTAAGTTACAGATTTGAAAGCTCAATTGCAAGACAGATCACATCCCAGATCCCAGACTGGCCACTGCATAGCAGATATGTGGGACAGATCCAAATAACATTACAAAGTCTTTAGGAATAGAACTTATAGTGAAACCACAACCTACAAATGGCTGTCATAGCTTGAGACTTGAACCTAACCAAGCTGATTTCTTGCAAAAGCAAGCAAACAAAAATAACGTTTTCTTTAGGATTTAAGTAAGGCTTGGAGTTTTATAAATGTAACATTTGAAATGTATAGGGTACAATTCATACTTACTTGGTATAGAAACAGCAAGGAAAATCTCAAGTGGGAAAAGACCATCAAAAGATGCCAAATATTTGAGATAAATGGCATAGATGTTTGAATGATCTGGCCTAGCAGCCATTACAAAAGCGTCCCAAGAAGCCAGGCACAGTGGTGTACACCTATAATCTCAGTGACTCGGGAAGCAGAAGAATCACAAGTTCAAGACTAGTCTTAGCAACTTAATAAGGCCCTGTTTCAAAATAAAAAATGAAAAGGGTTGAGGATGTAGCTCAGTGGTTAAGTGCCTCTAGGTTCAATCCCTGGTACCAATAAATAAGTAATAAAATAAAGTATCCCAATAAGTAAGAATAAATGCCCTAAAAAAGGAAATGTAGAAAATTCAAGCAATTAAAAAGAAGGTATAATTAAGACTTGAATAAAAATTTTTTAGAACTGAAAAATACAATAATTAAATTTGAAATCTTACCTGATGGTACAGCAGTAGAGTGGAAAAGACAGAAAGTACTGTGAACCTGAAGATAAACAACATTTTTCTATCTGAACAACACAGAAAACTCATATTAAAACAAGAAAATAAACATGAAAGACTCATGTTACCCAATTTTAAGACTTATTTTACCCCCTTGTGGTACTACAGATTGAATCAGGGCACTCTACCACTGAACTACATCCCAAGTCCTTTTTATTTTTATTTTAAAAAATATTTGTAGTTGTAGATGGACACAATACCTTTATTTTTTTATTTTTTTGTGGTGCTGAGGATTGAATCCAGTGCCTCATACATGCAAGGCAAGTACTCTACCACTGAGCTACAACCCCAGCCCTTTTTTAAAAATTTTATTTTAAGATAGGGTCTTACTAAGTTACCTAGACTGGTCACAAAGTAGTGATCTTCTTACCTCAGCCTCCAGAATAGCTGGGATTACAAGTGTGCACCATTACCCAGCTCAAGTTTAAGATTTATTGAAACACTTCAGCATAAAAACAATGTGGTATTTATGAAGGAAAATGTAAATGGAACATACTAGATAATCTATAAATAGACACAGACACACAAATGTGGCTAATTATTTTTTAAATTTATTTATTCTTATTAGGTATACATGCTAGCACAATGCATTTTGATTCATTGTACACAAATGCAGCACAACATTTCATTTCTCTGGTTGTACACAATATAGAGTCATGCCATATGTACAGTCATATAGGTCCCTAGGGAATTGATGTCCATCTCATTCCACCATCTTTCCTGGCCCCATGTCTCCTCCCCTCCCCCTCCTCCACTTTGACCAAAGTTTCTCCATTCTTCCCATGCCCCCTCCCCCATTATGATCAGCATCCACTTATCAGAGAGAACATTTGGCCTTTGGTTTTTTGGAATTGGCTTACTTCGCTTAGCATGATATTCTCTGCTTCCATCCACTTACCTGCAAATGTCATAATTTTATCCTCTTTTAATGCTGAGTAATATTCCATTGTGTATATATACCATAGTTTCTTTATCCATTCGTCTATTGAAGGGCATCTAGGTGGCTTCCACAGTTTAGCTATTATGAACTAATTTGTTTTTAACAAAGGTGTTAAGGCAGATAAATAGAGAAAGCAGCAGCTTTTCTTAGTGTTAGACATCCATGTGCAAAGACAGACCTTTGATCTAATCATGTATTTAAAAAAATTAGCTGGGCCCAGTGGTGCACGCCTGTAATCCCAGCACTTTGGGAGGCTGAGATGGGAGAATCTTGAGTTCAAAGCCAACCTCAGCAGAAGTGAGGTGTTAAGCAACTCAATGAGACCTTGTCTCTAAATAAAATACAAAAATAGGGCTATGGATGTGGCTCAGTAATTGAGTGCCCCTAAGTTCGATCCTCAGTACCAAAAAATCATTTAAAAAAATGAACTCAACATGAATCATATCTAAATGTAAAACAAAGAAAGCTATATAATTTGCAGGAAAAAAAGTTCATGAGAAATTTTTATGTCCTGGGCTTAGGTAAAGAGTTATTAATATACCAAAAGAAACTCTATAAAAGCAAATAATCAATAAATTGGAATTCATCCATATTAAAAACTTCTGCTCTGTGAAAGAGCAGTGTTAACAGAATGAAAAGACAAGCTAAAGTTGGAACTAGTTTCAGATTACAACATATGATTTTTATCAAGAGTCCATAAAGAAATCTCAAAGCTCAGTAGTAAGAAAACCATCTACTTTAAAAGTAACCGTAAGGGCTGGGGTTGTGGCTCAGTGGTAGAGCGCTTGCCTAGTATGCGTGAGGCACTGGGTTCGATTCTTAGCACTATATATAAATAAATAAAATAAAGATCCATCAACAACTAAAAAAAATATAAAAAAAAAAAAGTAACCCTAAGACTTGAACACACACTTCACCAAAGAGGAAATGTGGATGACAAATAAGCCTTAAAAGAAGCTATCCAACATCATTAGCTATTGGAGAAACACAAATTAAAATCATGGCGCTTCTGTTACAATGACTGGGATTTAAGAAAAAATACAGGTACTATACTGACAATACAGGTACTAGAGAAGATGTGGAATAACTGGAATGCAAAATGGTACAGCTTCTCTGAAAATTGGCAGCTTTTTGTGAAGTTGAGCATCTAGCTGCCATTTGACCAAGCCCTCCCTCTCAGGTAATTTCCCATGTGAACTAAAAACCTATGGTTGCACAAATTCAAAATAAGTATATTCCATTGTACATGAACAGTATATGCCATTCAAAATTCAGAGCCCAGGCATGCAGTTTTACTGGAATACAGTGGTGCTCAGTTTTGTGTTGCCCATTATGGCAGAGTAGTCATGACAGACTGTATAGCCCACAAAGCCTAAAATACTATCTGGTTCTTCATGAAAAATGTTTGCCAATACCTACTTCATAATATTTCTTAGAAAACCTATTTATTTTTATTTAATAGTAGATTCCTATGTAGATTAAGTAGTAGTTTTTGACAATTTTTTGAAGGAACTTTTTTTTGGTATAAAAAAGGTTTGTTTCAAAATCTACAATATTTCAGCTGTTGTCGTCCCTTTACCACCTCTCCCCACTTCAATATCTCAAGATCTGATATTTGATCAAAGAAAGTTCAAAAGTGCCCCCACAGTGACACCAAAATATGGGGAGCCCATTATCACTTTTATTATCTGTGGGCTGTTACAGAATCTGTGATTTAGGGGTTAATTATAGCAGTTCATTCCTGGGTGATAGGTTGTGAAACCAGAAGTTATCAGAGGTAAACACTGAAGAATCTGATTTACTTGTTCATAAGCATACCATAAAATACTCAGTTAAATCACATTTTATGACTATGGTCTCCAAGTTTTTAAATATAGCCTTTTGATTACTTCATAGTTGTAAAGGCTGACTTTCTTTTTGCTATGTGGCAGTGAGTAATTTATAGCGTCTGTTAAGTGAACAACATTTACCAAGTGCTATCAAACAAGATAAAGATATATTTCTCTGTGTCTTTACAGCAGTGCAGATAGCTAGAGAAAATATATTCACTACTTATGATTTCTCTATATGACATTATAGTTCTATGAAGTACAAATCTGAAACAGTTTTATTACTGTCCTACCTCCATTTATTCCTTCCTTGGAGTGTTATCTAAGGCCATTTTGGATGTCTTCTTGGAGAGAAAAAAAAAGATGCTTTAAAATATGGTTTTCTTTAAGTGCAGCTTAAATTATTATATTCCATGTGTGGGGAAATTTATTTGCCAATCACAGGCGATATATTGAATCATGCTGTGACTTATGTTCACAATGTAAAAGACTGTATAAAATAATAACTTGAATAATAATGTTCATTCCTAGTGGTTCACAATTAAATATAATAATGGATAGAAAATGTTTGCAAAATATAGAAATATCAATTGTGATTAATAGTTTCCCAAACATGTTTATGTATAATATCTCAGTTGGTTGCAAAGCACGATATGAAATATATAAGGCTAGTATAATCATCTTTATCTTACAAAGGAGGGAAATGAAGCTCATTCAGACAGAGTCCTCTATAATGACACTCTATGAATGGTAGATGGAGGATTAGAACAGAGGTCTTATAATTCCTAGCACAGAGATTGTTCTGCTCTACTGTCTTTGCTATCTTATTCCCCATTAAGAAAAGACTACTTTGTCCTATAAATGGTAATGTTCTTTCTAACCCAAGGACTTTTTTCTATATACTAAAAGTCAAGAGTGCAATTATTTTACCTAAGTGTTGCTTTTTACTTCATTCCTATCCTTCCAGCTCCGTAGATCTCAGTTGTACAATGGAATTGATTTATATATAATATCTGGTCTGAATTTGGAAGGGAAAATATTAAATGAATGTGTGTTGTGGACATTGAAAACATGCAACCTCTATTGTGGAGTTACAAGAAATTGCTTTGGGGTTTTTGTTCATGCTGTGTGGTTAGGACCATTTCTATATTGATCTTTTTTCAGCAGCGCTGAATCTTAGACAGTATGAACAACAATCAAGCTGGCTTAACACCAGAGGCAGATAAGTTCTCACAAATGACTCATGTAATTAAACTCATATAATATATAAAGGTGGCAAATTCTAATTTCTTACCCAACTATTTGTAAATGATGGATAAATAAGATAGCACTTATTATCTCATTTACATTATATTAACAGGTTATTTTAAAACATACTGGTTGTGTTGATGATGTATAAAACCAACCACCTTCCCTCTCCGCTATTTCCATGAGGCCAAATTTCTCATCTTGGTCATATTCCTCAGTACCTTTGGTTATGAATGCCTGTGATAAGATGAGCGTGTCATGGGGGAGTACTTATACTCATGTTTCTTCAAAACCCTGCTTTCCAAGTTTTCTTTCTTTGGTTTCCGTACTCATGCTTTTCCTCACCCTCTTTGACCCTCCTCTCTTTGTTTTGTGGGATCTTGACTATTTCAGTGGACACATTCCCTTTTTTATTTGCTTATCAAATACTTGCTGCACTAAACCCTTGGAAAAGGATTTTGCAAAGGGAAGAGGAACTTTGTTTCTTTAGAATTCACCTTCTCTTTGTCTAACCAGTCCATATCATTTAAATCAAGTTCCTACCTTGATCTTCCCTACATTTTACTTTCATTTAAATATATATATATATATATGGAACTTCTAATATGTACCTGGTATTGTTTTAGGTTCTTGGGATACATCAAAGAAAAAAAATGGGAAAAAAATCCGTCTTCAGCCGGGCGCGGTGGCGCAAGCCTGTAATCCCAGCACTTAGCGAGGCTGAGATAGGAGAATCTCGAGTTCAAAGCCAGCCTCAGCAACGGCGAGGTGCTAAGCAACTCAGTGAGACCCTATCTCTACATAAAACACAAAATATGGCTGGGGATGTAGCTCAGTGGTCAAGTGCCCCT